>OY101441.1:41186635-41441635 GCA_956483585.1 Gymnocheta viridis
TCTTCTCTTATTTCAACTTTAAATAAATAAATAAAATTCTCTTTAAAAGTAAATAAATGCAAAATACATTGTACATTTTATCGGATTTTACTAGCTCTTTAAAGTTTTTCAAAACACAATTCCCACGTTTATTTTAAAATTAAAGAAAAATACAAATTAAAAAAAATAAAACATAACACTTTTGAAATCTGATAACACAATCTTAAGATCGTCTTAAAAATCGTTCTGTTTTATTTTAAATACAGAATATAAAAAAACACAAAAGCGTTATTTGACTTTAAAGGACAGTTTCCACAATACAGACGTCTCACTAGATAAAAAAAAATTGTATAAATCATTTTAAAAAATCGTAGTGCTTTTCATTATATTTTCGTGCTCAAGCCGACCGTCACGATTATGGAAACAGCACTTAAATAAACGAACTTAGCGAAAAGCGCAATGGCTGCATTTTTGCCTTTCGCTGCCATTTAAGAAAATAAACTGCATTTTATTTAGAGTTGTTGTTTGTTTCACTACTTAAATACTCATATCTTATTTTTAAGGATTAAGATAAAAAAAATTTTTTTTTGAAAAGAAGTTATAAATGTTGCACACTACAAGTAAGTGAAGAAATGAAGTATTGAATAGTTTGCGGCATTTAAGATTTTACTGATTGTGTTGAAGTTGTGTAGCTGCTGCTGCTGTTGCTCTTGCTGCTGTTTATTTTAGTTGTTCTTCTTTCTCTCTTGTTTGAGCTAAATGTCATTGTCATTGGTAATGTGACAAATTTTTTTTTTGAAGGACATATAATCCTTTAAGCTGCTTACGTCATATATTTCAAATCCTTAAGTGTAGCAATCGTGTTGATTTATTTATTTTATATTAAAAAAAATTTTTAAGATTTCTATTTTTGTTTTTGTAGCAAAAAAGTCAAATTGATTTTTAATCAATAATTTTGTAAATTGCTATAATTTAGTTATTACCCAGCAAACATTGTAAGATTATTATTAATATGTATATGTTTTTTTAGTTTTTTTCGAGGCTTACAAGGAAATGCGTGAGATTTATTTACCTCATTATTTAACTTATTTTTGTACAATATTGATTTGCTGAGGATTGGAGGACTGTCCTTACTTTCTAATCTGAGTTAATGTGAGGGAACAAAAGCGAGCTTTTATAACACGAAGAAATTAATTACTAATGAAGTAGGGAATAAAGTGATCAGTTGTCGTCAAATTTCAAGAAAATTTTACCTTTTTATATATTTTAATTCTTTTTATGTCTAAATAGATATTTAGCAAATTTATTATACATGATATTCTACCAATTTCATTTCTAAAATTTTTCGATTGTTGTTCGTTATTCCTGCAACAAATTGGAACTTTTTGAAATTTAATTGTGCAGATATGTAAACCAGCTCAACCCGCACTAAATGAAACCTTTTCGAAACATAAATATGTGTTATTATAAACCAGGAAAAAAATGTACGGCAAAGTAATGAGTTAAAATATTAAAAAAAATATATGAAGTATATATATTTCACTACTTGTACTTTGGCGTTTTGGAAACAAGAAATTGCGATCTCGGGTTACATTATTGATTGAAAAGTAGGGATTTCTTCAACCATTTTGAAGACAGCCTGAGTGGCAGCATGAATTATTCCGTACTTCCAGGACTTTTCTCTCAAATATTGTAATAAAGTTATTCGTTTAATTCAAGTTAAATTGGACTTTATTCCAAAAATTAAAAATACTATCTTTATTCAATTGCAAACTTGCACTTGAAATTAGATTTGTTATTTTATTTTAGAATTTCGTTCTTATTCTAATAATATTTAGCCGATATTCTGAAGCCGTTATTTGAAGTATGACCCAGCATGGAGCATTCTTATGTAGATATGAAATCTTGAAAAATTAATTTTAATCATACATTTTTAGTCTGAAATTTTTTTTCCGCTAACGAATTAAATTTAATACGGAACTATTTCTACTAAACCCTTTCGCATACATAATTATCTTTCACAGATGTGAACATAACTATTTGCTCTAATCATAAAAAAAATCTACACACTTGTAGACTTAACGTACAACTTAAATCCTGTCAAACCACAACGTATAAAACGAAAAACTAACGCCTACAAAATTTCGATTTGGACACACACATTGAAGTTTGTTAATAAATTTCCATGGACGACCAAAAAGGTTTTGGTAGAATCATATCAATTATTTATGTGGATACGAATACAAACTCAAGTCAGATAACTAAATCAATTAGTTGAGGAGATCAGCATAAAATTTTTCACCGCCGCATTACATTATAGTTTTAAAAATATATAAATAAAACTAATGTTACTTTTTAATAACCAATGAAGCCACAACGTCAAATCTCATTAACGCCCTGGGATAAATTATTTTGTCAAAACTTATTCGACATGATGGCGTTTTCTAAATGTAAAAAAGAAAATTTTCGTCATGTTCGCCTAGTTGAATAAAACTTGGTGCATCTGTGAAAGATGGTACACAAAGGCGATCAAATACTCATTCCGTTTAAATTTTAAATTGTTGCAAGTTATAAGCTCAGAAAGTGGTTTGGGATTTCATTAAAATGTTTATAAATTTTGTTTTGTGACAGTTAATAATGTTTTTTCTTCTGAAAAGTAATTGTCTACATCCGAGTTTCCATATTAACGTATTTAAAGGAATGTAGTTTCTTAAATTAATATAAACGTTTTTTTCCCCAAACTTAACATTTCATATATTCAGTAAAATATTAATTATTTTATTAAGAGCTAATTATAACCTGCAATAAACAATTTCAATTTATTTTTAATAAAGCAATAAATATTTTACTGAATTTGTTAAATATTAATTTTGAGGAAAAAAAAACTAAATAATTTTTTTTAAATAATAAAAACAGCGTTCCAAATCAAAAATTTTTTTATTTTTTTAGTGTTTTATAGTATATCTCAGGAGTGACTTTTCGGTCCACTCTGAAAATTTGGGACTCCCTACAAAACCCGATGTGGCTAATTGCATTGACCATTTTTTTAAATGTTAATGAACTCAAACTTCTGCAATTCCTATTCAGAAAGAACAAATTTTTCTATTTGCCAGAAAACAAATAAAATCTGAAACCGTTTTTTAAGCTAAACGGTGGCCACATTTCTAAATATTGAAATAAGTAAAACTCCTTGCCGCCTGTTCACAAAATTGTACCCAAACCAGTGAACACTTTTTTAAGTTTAGAATCGAATTACTCTTTTATTATATTTTCCCATGTACAAATGTGTTCTAATCAACATGATGGCATTTTTTTATATATGTTAATTTCCGGACTCCTGATAAAATTTTTCAAGGTTCGGGAAGTAAAAAAATTACTTATATAATGGGAATTACTTCCAGACGCTTCTTAAGAATGAAAAGAAGCAAGTAGGACTTTATTTGTTTTTATGTTATCTTATAAAATGTTTATCTAAATAAGCAGTTATTAAAACTTAAATGGACATCCTGGAAATTTATATTTGCTTTAATCACTCACATGAGAGGACTGTTATTATTTTATTTTGATTACCTTTGAAACTATTGTTTAAATTATTTATAATATTCAAACAAATAAAATCATTATTTCATCAAATGAATTTAAAAGTATTACTATTCCCTAATTATGCAATCAAAATTTGGATAATGCCAGACATTCGACGATAATTAAAACTCATAAAAAAAAATATAAAAAAATTCTTTATGAAAAACTCTATGATTGACAATGGCTTATCGACCGTCTAAAATATGAGCTGTTGTTTAATGCTTTTTAAAAGTTTATGATCAAGGCTTCATATTTTGTTAAGAAGAAATGTGTAAACATGCTATAATCCAGACAGTTGCGGACACTACTTCTGTTTTTAGGAGGGATTCCATATGAAATCCTTAAAATTTATTTTATATTTCAAACTTTTTTTAAATACTTGTCTATTGTAGTGCAATGATATATCACTATTGTCTTTAATATTCACAGAAAAAACTAAAATTCAATTAATAGTGTTGTTTAGGTTCTACCTACGACGAAACTTAAATATTTTCTAAATTTTACAAACTTGTCGAACCCAATTTTAAATTCCGATAAACTATTTTTAAAGAAATTTGTTTAAATTCGTTTAGGGATACTTTATTTCTAGGTTCAGTTAAAAACGTTTGAATAAAAATTAAAACAAAATACTAAACATATCATACACGTACTACAAAAAAAATACAAATATATTTTTATTCTAAATTGTGTTAAGACGTGTATGGAAAAACCAAAAGAAAAAAAGGATTAAACCATATTTGCATTAATAAGTGACCACTTAAAAAACTAACGACGTTTTTTTCATATAAAAATGGCCGGGAACAGCGTAATTCTTTATTTGGCGCAGTGAAAACACAAAATATTTTTCAAATTTAATAATAATAGTGTTTGGAACGTTTTTAAAATTCACTAATAATACTTTTTGGGACGTTCTAATTATAACGTAACGAATCTATGAAATACATTCATGGTTTAAATATGTTTTTTAATTTATTTATTTAAATAAATTATTATTATTATTAATTGATTTGTGTGTTGCTTCTATGCGTTTGTAATAGATTTTTTGTTTGAAAATTGAAAAGAGCTTTTATAAATTTTGAGCTACTGTTTGACGCAACGAATCGATTTATCGCTTTGCCATCCATCCGCCAGCCAGCCATCAAACCGTTCTTCACTGTCTTGAGGCTAAAAATATTTATGTAGATTCAGAATTGAATTTTGCCTTTTGTAGT
Source organism: Gymnocheta viridis (assembly GCA_956483585.1). Taxonomy (NCBI): domain Eukaryota; kingdom Metazoa; phylum Arthropoda; class Insecta; order Diptera; family Tachinidae; genus Gymnocheta; species Gymnocheta viridis. The sequence goes on from OY101441.1 coordinate 41,191,408, forward strand.
TATTAGCGTTGATCTTAAGTATTTATAAATCTTTAAAAGAAAACATATTTTTTGTTGTTGTATGTAACGATTATCTTATGAATGAATTTATTTGAAAAGGTTTAAAGTTTCTTCGCGTGCATGTGTGTGGCGAGAAGAATTATTTTTGAATACTAAAAAACTTTGAAATTATTGCCAAGCGATTATTAATGAGCTTTTAATATGATGATCCGACTAAAAATTAAATACACAGAAAATATTAATAATATTTTCATATACATTCGAGTATGTAAATAAATAAAGTGATTTTCACAAAAAAGTTAATTCTTTTTATTTTCAACAGAAATACTTTTATTGAAAATTACTTAAAGAACAAATTTCATTTTGAAAACGAATTAAGATCATATGCTGCAAGCTTATGTAATCGTAAATATGTATCAACTATTCCGGGATTAGTCCAGTAAGTTAAAAAAAAGAACGTTCTATTAAAAATTCGGTTGCTTAAATTTCTGTCGGTGTTTTAATAACGTTAAAAAATCGTAACTAAATAAAAAAATCACTGTCTTGGTTTGATAGATGGTATTTTTCAAAATTTTTTTTATTATTAATTTGCCACGCAGTTGTTTAAGTTTAAAATTAAATATCTGCATATTTAATTTTTAATGAGCTGGAAGTTTTAAATTAAAAAGCGGAAACCATTTATTATTAATATCTTTGAATTTATATTTTCTACAGCAACTTCTTAACCCATCAAAATCTTGGATACGCATAATGACATTTAACTAAATACAGGCAGACAATTCACCTAGACAATATATATTTATAATTTGCGAGCAATTATAATTGAATTATAAAACATTATAAATAGCGCACGTGGATTGCCTGCGGATATGAAAACTGATTAACAATGAATTTATAATGTTCATAATATTCATATCATTACACTTCAAGGCAATTCTATTACATTATTGTATCTTTTTAATATAAAAAACGCTTAAGCTTTTAATATGTTAGCAGATTCTAGTCGGTAGAGTTTTCTGGAATGTGGCAATTGTACTGACAAACTACACTATTTAATAGCGAAAGCAATATACCTTACATTAAGTTCATGTATCCTCTTTGCTATGAAATATAGTTTTGTAATAAAAGTTCATCATTTAGTTTATTAAAAAAAGAACTCCAATGTCCGCAGTTTTTAAGTTTTTGTTTTCATAAAAATCAAGGAACTATTTTCATAACCTAAATTCAATTATGTAAATGGTTTCATGTTTATTAAATTTTACCTTTCTCTAAACACATTTTTTTCCTGGTAACTTAAATTCATTTTACTTTTACTTTCCCACTAATCCATATAATTTTGCAGAAAAAAGGCAAACAGAAATGATTTGATTTTCGTAATAAACAATTAAAAACGAACTTTCATGATAATTACTACTTTTGTTAATTTGGTAAATTTTACTAACAATATAAATATTTTTATGCTCATAATATTTACATTTAATTATTCAATTAATTTTTATAAATATTTTTTAAACATTCGCAGCGCTTGAGCGCTTCTTGTGAGGAAGTTTAAATTTATTTGTTAATAGCAAACATTTTATAAATTTTTTTTGTAATAAATTTACTACATTTGCTACAAATAACTCACAAACACAATTAGTTTAATCATTTATTTTAACAATAATGTTATATGCACTTTTTTCCGTAGAAAATTGAGCTACATGCACGATGTTGCAAACAAACGATTACTGTATGGACTATTTTCCAACCATGCAAAAATTGTTGGACCAGATGGTCCATTGTAGTACAAGGCTGGGGACTACAAGGTGGTCCTATTTTATAAATCCAGGGACCATCTCATTTACAAATAATAACTTTTTGCTACACGACAAGTGTTCGGGCTTTAAAGATATATTGTACTCATTGTAAAGAAACTGATTGTGAGTGCTCCATGTATTACTGAAATGGAATAGTTTTTGCTCTTTTTCGCTGTAAAACTGGAGCATATGGATCAGCCCAAGGGCCTTGCAATGTCAAAAAGACCACGTTCATTGCATGCATTCGGCAAAATAGTCCATTATGCACTTTATTCTATAAAAACGATGAAACATGCTGCTTCTGTTGTATTAAAAACTGCACTTATATACAGGAAACAGTGCTTAGCATTTTTGTTTCACGAAAGACATCAATATATATTCTCTTTTCTGCAGAAAACATTACCATATGCAAATTTTCTATAACAACTGTTGTGACACATTTTTAAGGACACCAAACCTTTTACTGTTGACCACCAGCTTGCAATAGAGTTTTTGTCATTGGGTGCATTTTTTTCGCTAATTGTGCACAAGTTGTTTAATATCTTGCTTTATTTTTATGTACATCAACAAGTTTTCAGTAAAAGAATCTATTTGAAATTTAAACATCAAACTTCACCTGATTTCACCGTAACAATTTAATTCCTTCTTTTTCCATCTCTTCTCAAAAAAATGCACAGACTTTAATTTTCTCTAACAAAATCATATCATAAAGTTAAAAATATTATCTGTTTAAGAATTGCAATAACAAAAACACGCAATTAGCTGCCAGATTTTAATGAATTCAAAAGCTTAAAACAAAGTTTAAAAATCAGTTATATTCTCACGAGTTACGAGCGGTGCTATTTAATGGCATCATTGCATGTTTTAATTTATCACAATTTGAGATTCTTAAAAATATCTAATGTTTTTATAATGAATCTTATTTGCCAGCCACCGTTCGAAGATGTTGCTGTCATGAAATATTTGTTGATGTTGTTGTTGTTGTTGTGGTTTTTGCTGATGCTTTCAGTTGTTGGTGGCAGAGTTGGTTGTTGTGGGTATTTGGGAGAAAATTAAATTAATTAAAATTGTTGCAGTTTGTGTTTTTAAATGAAACCTACAAACCGAGTTCTCAGACAAAATTACATTATTAAATATTATAACAACCAACAGCTTTCAAAAACTTTTTACTTGAATTCTTAATTAACATAAAATAATAGTTCAACATTTTATACGATAATTGTTGTTCAGAAATGAAAAAAATGGAGTTTTTGTTAAGCCAAATCTATTTAGTTCAAAAGAGATGGTTTTAGATTATTTGGTATCTGCTTGAAACAAAATACATATTTATACAATTTGCCACAATTGAAATTTATTTATTGTATTTAAATTTAATAAAACAGATTATGTATTTGTAAAAGTTAATTCGACCTTTTTTTGTAGATTAGGCTGGCGAAATTCTTCAAGTTTTTGAGCCAATTATCAAGTAAACAAAAATTTTATTGAATCCGATATTTTGCTATCTCAATGGACAACTTCAGCTGGGATATTAATATGACAAATTCTTTTATTTTTATAACAATAGAAAACTTATTTATTCTAAACAAAATTTTATAAAAACGAAATTGTTAACAACGAAGAAAAATAAAATAAAAACAAAATATTATATTAATGTATTACAATATTTTTAAATTATTTAATCTCCTATTCTATTCTTATATTTTATATTCTTTAAAATACGAGTATAACATTTAATAGGAAGTTATTGATTGCTCTCGAGTTCGATTACTGGATTTTCCAATTCGATTAATTAAGTTTTATTGCAAATGCCAGTTTTTTTGGTACTAGCCATCTTTTTCAACTATTTCTCAAAAAATTCCTCTTAGTACAAGTTAGATTAGACTCGTCATAAAATGTAGTTCTTACAGTCGGATTTTCTATAAAGTTGCTGTTTTTATAAAAAAACGTAAAGCGAACTCGAAAGCATTTCAGCTGCACAAGGAGAACCTAATTGAATAGCAGATATTTGCTTATATATGAAATTTGCTAATCAAAAATGTCTAACTTCATAAAAAGATATGGTTTCGATAATAATTAATTACAAATTAAAGCTCTTGCACATACTTTGAATAGTAAAAAATTATATGACAATCTTAAAAGTAAATTCTTCTGTGATATATTGTGTAGAGTGCAACTAAAGACTCAATACTAGAGCTGTGCGAAATCGTTTATTTCAGTGATCTGTTATTTTCGTTCAATTAGCAAAAATTAACCCGTTCACTCAATCGATCAATTTGAACAACAGCACGACAACAATTAAGAAAATCGCTGGTAAATATTTGAGTAATGTAATTAAATTGAAAAATTTATAATTTTTTTTTGATCAGCATATCAAAACTCATGAACGAATGTGTTCGAACGAACACACATTTTTCAATTTCGAATAAAAAAATTATTTGAACAATTTTTTTCGAATAATCGAACATTCGAATAATTAATGAACGACTTATAAAATCATTAAATACTTTAATGTTATTCCTGAACTGTGGGATTTTTCTATCCAATACTAGCTTTTTATAATATGCCACACGAACCTAAACAAAGGAATACGATTATTTTGTGATAAAAATATGGATTACGAGTAACCTCAACTACAATCAAGAATTAGATGACGTTTCTTTGGTAACTAATAGCGTTTTATTAACTGATGTAAAAAAGTAAGTAAAAAAGTAAGTAAAAAAGTAAGAAATTCTACTAACGCAAAAATCTTTAAGAGTATTGATGATGATCTGAACTATTTAGAAAAATCAAAGAAAAGAACATACAAACTTGATATAATCTTCAATGCAGTTTTAACCGTAAATTTTTTATTCCAACAAAATTTTAAAATTATTCGTTTATTCGAACAAAAAAATTATTATAAAATTTTGTACGAAAAAATAAAAAACGGGAATAATTGACATCTCTACGTTACACTCAAAGTATGTAAATATACTTTGGGTACGCTATTGAACCAAAAATACCGGATCACTTCGTTCGGTTGGGTGATTCGTTCAATTTAACCCGTTCGTTCATGAGCTTCACAACTCTACTCAATACACAAATATATATGTATATTACATGCTCCATGAAAATTTAGATTTTGTTGATCATTTGAAAAAGTTTTGTTCATAAATAAAACTTTGCAAGCGAAATAATACACATTTTAATAAAAACGAAAAGGATGATCGTATTAAAAATTTAACTCCATCTGAATTACATGCATACAGATTTGATTCAGTAACATTTGGTGATGTCGACCGTGTCTTATCCATATACTCAATTGTTTGAAGCGACAACAGAAGGTCACTTCTCTCGGAAAATAATAAACGCATTAAGAAACCATACCATAAAAATTTAATAAAAATATGAATTGAATATTTATTTTGAAAATTGTACTTTATGAATTTATGTGCCATTTTTACCATTGTTTGGTTTAATTTTTCCATAGCTTTTTAAAAAAATACTCCAGCGATTTTAAACTTGGCCTGATCAGTAATATTTTCAATGTTAACTACACTATTATCATTAGAATTCATGTGTTTGTTTTAAACAATTTTCAGCTGGATGACAAACGTTAGAAATATCAACTATTTAAATGAATTGTGTATGGAAAAATAATACCTCTAGCGAGATATTTTCTTTATATTCATTTCATTAATAATTTAAATAGTAAAATATAATTGAAGAAAAATTAATAAAATTTTTATGACGTGTCCCCATATTTGATGGCCAGTTTCTGGGGCCGACTTTAGATCAGGAAAGGTAGATGAAAACCGTAGTAATGTGATCCCTTTAAATTTTAATGAATTTACGTGTCCACATGTAGATGGTGCCTCCATTTCCATGTGAAACAATGTACATATATCTTGTTTTTTGCAACTTCATATTGTGATTGTGTATCACAATATGCTAATACTTAATTTTATTATTATAGTCTTATTAAATGTATTAAACTATTCCACTAAATCCCTTTCCATAATTACTTTCAAAAAGTTGATAGTTTTATAGTTTTATTCTAAAGTATTACTACGTGGTCGACTCAATTTTTTCTTTGCGTGTAGACTATTTAACATATTAACTTTAAGTTTTAACAATTAGAAGTCACTTGCATTATAGGCCTTTAACATATTCAGTTTTTTTTTCTTTTTGCAACAATAAATAAAACATTGTTGCTTGAAGTACATTCGAGTACATTCAAGTGCAATTACTTGTGTTAAAATTACTAATATTTCCCATGCAATTGGAAAATAAGGGGTTGCTTGAAATAAATCAATTTGAAAATCGCCTTTTCTTAAATATTTTAAATATAAAGATATAAATTTCCTCGACTAACACCACTACGTCAACCAACGTACAAACAACACCGAACGGGTACTTCAGTTAAAGCGACCCTAAAAAGTAACTGTGTGTGTTTCTTTTTCAGTCTTCAAAACACAAAGTATGTATTTTTATTCAAGTGACACTTAAGCGCAATAATTTTGTTGCAAAATCACTGAACTGTTAAAGTTCTTGAATAAAAAAAAAAGTTACTAAAAAATAGAACATATAAAAGATTAACTTTAACAACATGCTTGTTAAAAATAAATGAAAGCAAGAAAGAAAAATGAACAAAACTTTTGTAAAAGAATCAAGAATAAAACCGCAATTGTTAGAATTTCTACAAAAAAAAGAGCACTCACGGTATTAAGAAAGACCTTTAAGGACACTTGACTTTTGTGGCAGCTACAGAAATGCCACAAAGTGTGATTATGTTTGTGTGAATGTGCTACATTCTTGAAAAAATAATGGTGGGAATAATTTTGTTTCAGTTTTTCAAACATGCATGTAACTGAATATGTAACTGGAGTTTAATGGAACGAACAGCAACCAACCACTGTTTGAACAATAAATGATTGCATGCAAAGTGTCCATAAGCAATGGCCAACAATGTTTTCTGAATACAACGTTTTAGATTTTCATTAATAGATTTCGTCTATCGCTGCAATATGATCAAAAATGGCAACATTTAAGGCAACAGAAAAACAAACGAATCGTTCATTTAATTAGTTAGATTCAAAACGTAATTAAGTGCAGTTTAAATATTGTTAAAATGACAACAAGTATTTTAGTTTTTCGAAAAACAAATATGTGAAGAATATATTAAAGAAAACAACAACAAATGCGATTATTCTAACCACCTACTTTGCAACAGCTCATTGCGATGACAGTGAATGCACTATGGGATAGAATTAGTAGTTTTTATTGCTTACAAAACGTTTTTTATTTATTGTGGGTTGAGCAGGTCTGCCTATGTAAATGTATCAATTGAATCAAATCGTACTGGAGATAGAAACAGCTTAAAGGGTCCTCCAAAGGCTGGAAAATTTCTATGCTTATGTTTTGGGGCAAAATTCATGTTTTCTTTGGTATTAACTGCCGTATTCATAAACGATTAATAAAGTTAATGTGAACATTAAAAGCAGTTTTCCCATATAAAAAAATAAGGCCCTAAGTCTGTAGTTATTGTAGCTTTAAAGTCTGCAGTAGTTTTCTACATTCAAAAGAAAAATCAGTCCATCAGTGTCAGGCGGTGTTAAAAGTACGGTAATCTCAGATTTGCTAAAATCAAGTACAGACAGATTGGCTTAAGTACGTACGGATTCAAATGCTCAATTTAGTTTAAGAATTTTTTAGTTGATTCAAGATTTTTCACGTCATTAAAGGACTTTGTACTCATTTTAAGTAACTCCAAGATTAGTTATCTAAAGTAAACCGTTTTTTTTTTGGTTTGATATTTTGAGTACGACTCGTACTCAAAGTAAGTGGAAAATACCTGTATCTGTTATCAAAAATTTCCGCATTGACTCTTCTTTATTTAATATTCGCTTTACCTACTAGGTAAATGCTCACTTGCATTTAAGTGTGCAGTTTTCCCTCTAAATTAAAATACTTTAACCTTTAGTGAGTTCTACATTAAATTTCTTTGACTATAGTCCTGCCCAAAGCCTGCATATAGTCCATAGTCCTGGCATACTATATTTTGCGTAAGATTTTTGTGCTAAAAACGAGGGTAATACAATACTCGCTACAAAGCGTTGCTGCAAAGAAATGATTTTATTTCATAATTTCCCTAAATACCTTAAAGGATGTAGCGGCCCCTAAAAACAAACGTTGCTTCTGCCATTCCGTATAAATTAAAATGTTTTAACGTCTCTTCTTGCTCCTTTGAAATATTGTCTCGTGACCATTTTTTTTAACTAAAAATGTTGCAAACTTTAGCCAAATAATAATCTGTCTCTATTTACTATCTGAAAAGACTCTCCAGCAGCCGAATTTCAAATATTTTACTTTACATTTATTAGAATTAGATGTCCTAGTAGAGTAGTGGACAGTGCGCTAGACTATTCTAGTCTGAAGGTCGCAGCTGAAAAGCCTACCAACCCCTTGGAAGTTTCTGCTGACGAGTAAAAATCTTAAGCAGTTTTTGTTAGTTTTTTTTACTTTTTTGTATACGTGGCAAAATGGACATTCGTCATCTACATCTATTTTGGAGGAAATTGTTTTTCAAAGAACTCTTCTCTTAGAAAGTTACTCTCTAAGTTTTATAAAAGTCTTCCGCAAAATAAGATTTCCGTTACATACTTCCTCATTTGACTCCCAAAAGTAATTGAAATCCAAATATAAATAATAAAGTACTAACGGCAACATTTTTAATATAAAATTGTAAATTTTTTTCATTGAAACTGCACCAGGCCCTTCATTGCAATAATAAGATAATGCTGCATTTATACAAATATATTAGTATAAATGCAGCATTTTCTTAAATTTTCGGTCCACTAAATAATCATGCACATCTCAAAAAATCCTGGTCATATTCTTACCAGTAGCTTTCACTATCTGATTTTTTCAAATCGGAACAGCATAGTGCTCACTATCGCTTGTGAGCAAACACGTTACTCATCTTGCCGATGATCCATTTGATATTTCCGTGAGCTCAGCTATTCCGCACTTTTTTATCTGTCATTCAAAATATTTTAGTTCACTTTGTCCGTGATTTTCAAAGTAATAATTCCAAAAGCTGATACCGATGTACCATGATCTTTTTCTAACTAATCTTTAACTTCCTCCAGCAGAAATCATTGATGAACACTTTTTTCTAGTTTTTTAAAAATACGAGTAGAAAAATTTTCTCAATCAATAGATTGTTCATGAAATCTAAATGACACATTTTCATAATAAATATTTATTACGACAACGTATCGCTGCCTACATAAAAGATTTTCCCAGAGCAAAAATCTAAACTACACAAAAAATTTCGGTCTGTTCCGTAAATTGATGCGATTGAAATTTAACGATTTAGAGAAATAAAAATTGATGTTTTATACTAACGTCAAATATAATATTTAAAGCTCTAAAAATAGAAATCCGATAAATTGAAATCTGTTTTACTGCTGAAATCGAGACGATGTTAATCTAATCGATTTATAGAACAGACCCGAATGGAACATCTTCTTTGCTTCATACCCCACAGTGCACACTGTAGTTGAAAAATGACACAAAAAATCCAAAGATAAAATACACTAATAAAGACCACAAAAGGTGCTTAAACTATAAACACTTTGACAAATACAATTGTTGTTAGTTTAGTTGTTGCAATTTACTTAATTTATTTTATAGTTGTTGTTGCTGTTGCTGTTGCATTTAGTTTTTTGTTCATTCATTTATTTATTTGTTGATGGCATAATACAATTACCGACTAGATAATTTGGTCAGTAACATGATTATGGCTGCAACAGCCCAACACGATATCGTAAATTTTTTAAATATATTTTTTCATTTTTCATTTTCTTTTTGCTGCAAAAGTTGTGCATGCAAACGAAGACAAATATGATTGAAAAAAAATAAAAAAATGCACAAAAGTAAACAAATGTTGTAAATGTTAAAACACGTCAACTTCTAATGGCAAAAATGTAATGAAAAGTTGCAAAAAAATACTATACAAAGCAAACAAATTCCTTTTGTTTTGTTTCGACAAAAAAACATGAGACAAAAAAAAAACTCAAGGCTTAAATGAATTTAACACGTTAATTTGCTCAATTGATTTAATGACACCGTAGAAGATTAAAGCAATAATTGATTTATTTTTATAAGAACCCGGTTGGCTTTGGCTACTCCCCTCATAATGAAATGCAGCCAAAAATTTATTGAAATATTTATTGTTTTAAATAAGTGCCCAAATTTTTGATACTGTTCTAAGTTAAAACTGAAAATAAAATGATGTTATCAGTTATTATACTTCGTATAATAGCTGCAGAATAAAAATGGCTAAAATAACCCAGAAAATATTAAATTAAGATGTCATTAACAAGAATGCTGTACTATTTTGAAGTTTTTGCAAAACTCCCTGCGTAATACATTTTTTATACTAAACTTGGCAGGAAAAATTCTCATCATTACTCCCTCACAACTTTGTCATTTACGGGCAGATTTAAAAAAATGATTGCTTTATTTGGAAGTACATACTTAGAGATTGGTCCCAATTTTTTTTACTTTCGTTTCGTTTTAATTGACCGTCCGTCCGTGTAATCAAGAAACCAATCCTGCTTGAACAAAGTTCTAAAATTTAAAAAAAAAATTGATTTTTTCTTATTTAAATAAGTAAAAAATAAAATATATATCTTACAGTCAGTCAGGCATAGAAGTGAGAATTATGACTATCAATGTCTACATTTCAACTTGGACAGTCGGAGTTCTTGAAATATTTGTTCAAAACAAACGTTACGTTTAGTTGATATTATTTATTCCTAGCTTCTTAACATGAAAGAAAAATGGTTACAAACAAGTCCTTTTCGATTCATACTGTTTATAACAAAATTCAATGGAATTTATAGTGCCCGAATTTCTGTTTCTATTGATAAGAATGATTGTTCAAAATATTCTATTTGATGCTTTGTCCTTATAAATTCGATAAATTGCCATTTAATAATGCGGACAATCAAAGTATTCAATGAAAATGGCAGGTACGCCAGAATAATGTTTTAAAAACTTACAACGAAATAATTTGTGAAAACAATATCCATTAAATCTAGTGATCTAGCAATCTGATTAGCAATTATTGCCGTGGCAACAGCCAAAATCGTTTGCCGACACAAGATATTTGCGCGTGGACCGCACGAATATATTTTCAAACACATGTTTAGCAATAGTTGCTAAAAGATATTGCTGAGCGATAATCTTTTAACACAAGCTGGCAAATTCAATTGATATTTGCTTAACATATACATTTTGTGCAAATAGAAAACAAATTTAAAAACACTATTGTACGAACAAAAGATAAAAAATATTAAAATTAAAATTGTAATTATAAACAATAGTAAAAAAAATTAAATTAAAGTTGTGACCGCAAAAAAAAACAAAATTATTTAAATTAAACCTGCAATTATAAAAAAAGTCCTTTCAGAAGATTCGCAAAACATATTTACAATATCAGTTATTTGCTTTAAACCAACTAAGAGTGTTAAATTTTTGTCTTTGCGACTCATTTTTTATATACAATAAAAATAACGCACAACTTTCTTCAACGAAGTTTTTGTTCTAAGATATTTACGTGCTCGCCACTCGAAATACAAAGTTGAATATTAGGAATTTGACAGCGTAATTCCGCCGCCGTTCAGACATACAAAATTGCTCGTGTGGGCGGTACGTCAAGTCAGGAAATATTATGTGAAAAAATAAAAATATGTACAATTTTTTTAAAGAACACTTACAAACCGCGAAGCCATTTGTCTTGTCTTCAGACACACCCAGGGTCTACGCAGAAATCGAACCTGCGACCCCAAACTAATACCTTAGTATACTGGTACAGCATTTATAATAAACTTGGCCTTTTTGAGTCTACAATGCCTAAACAAGAGCCTGAATCGGGCCTTGAAACCCCCAATTAATATGAAATTTATTCGAATTTATTAATTCTTTTGCTGATTCAGTAAATGTATTCATTTGATTTCGTTTTATTTTACTATGGAATATAACACCAAATTTAAAGAATCTTATTAACAAACAGAATCTATAAATTTGAACAACATTTTGTTTGATTTTCTAAATTCTTTCACAGGTCTGTTCTCACTGCAACGTATAGATAATTTTTCTGTGTGTCCGTACAAATTCCTAAAAATAAGTTTAGCAACCATAATATCATTAAAAATATGGGCATCAAGAAAAGGTTCATTAAATCTAACTACTAAGAGATCGCTTAATAAAATAGATAAAACAAAGTTCCACAATCCCCCTGGACGTTTTATAATGCCCTCTTCCGAAACTTAATTTTATTTTTTATCATAATAATAAGATATGAAAAATTTGTATAGTAAAAATTGCAAATAACTTGTGCTTTCTTATTGCCTTGTTACTCTGTTCAAACTGTAATGAAAAGAGCCAAAACAGACAGATTTAAATTAATATATTCCAGTAGCGGGCAAATATGTCTGAGGAGTTGAGATTGGTGTAACATGGCAAAAGATTGGCTGTACGTAAAAATAAACTACGTTATTTTACGGAGTTTTACGAAGCAGTAAAGTGATATTTCACTTAATATGGAATTTTAGGATATATTGGAAATGAATAGCGGAAATTTCAATAGCAGATGTTTTTATATTGATATATAAGAAGCCCGTGTATTATACAAAATTTATTTAATCACAAAATATTCTAAAACAAAAAAATTATGTGCTTTTAAATTTTAAAAAATTTTCTACCGGTTGACTATTTAATCAACCTGTTTGCAAGGAAATAACCAACACATGAATTCCAATTTTTGGCTTTTGATATATTTACTTTATTATGCGTTATTTACTGTTAAAATCGCTGACAGTCAAAAAAAAACTTTTAGCGCCTTTGCAAAATGTGCCACACAACCCCATAGAGTGCATCTGAACAGTCTATGGGGTTATCTCTATGGGGCTCTACCAGAGTAGAATTTCTATTCTCTAATTAAACATCAGAATAATGAAGAATTGGATTTTACACGCTGACACTCGCTACGTCAGCAGTTTTTCTTCTCATCTATTGTGGATGTCGTTGCAGCCCAAATAGTATTTCATAAAATAAAATAACAAAAATATGGTTTAAATATTTAAATCTCGCTGCTTGTGTTATCTAAACGACTTTTATAGAGCAATTTTTGTCTCTATGAGTTGAAAAAGCCAAAAAATTATTTAAAAATGGAATTAAACATAAAACAGTGGCTGTCTGTCTAGACCGGATGTTTATGAATTAAATGAAAAACATTTTTTTCTTTTTGTTGTTGTGAACAATTTTTTGGCAAACAATTGCAAAGTTCAAGTTTTAAAAGCAGCATAAATGTTTATTACTTTTTGCGTAGCCGTTTGCAGAAAAATGAAAACATACCACATTTAAAACCAACAGTTAAATAAGAGCGAGTATAATTTTAATTATAGTCCACATTAAGAGTAGAGAAAGTTTGAATACTATTTTAAATTTAAAAGGAACAATTTTAATTGAGCCGCTGTTTTAATTAGACTTTTCTTGAAGTTAGAAAATTAAAACTTTAGAAAGACTGCATATGTTTATCGTGAATATGCAACCACATTGCTATGAATTTCTTGTTTGAGAAGTTGTTGCTTTTTCGGCGGCTTCTTTCTATCTTTGAAGCCGCTGAAATTCGTTTCTAGAGCACTCCTGTTTATAATTTGCAAATTACCCAAACGCTTAATGAATAAAGAACGTAAAACAAGAATGGTTAAATAAACCCTCTAGTTTCTTTAGAATTCTTTTTCCACATCTTACAAAATGGATACTTAACTTATAAATATTAATTACTTTAAATAAACTACTTGGTGCTTCCGGTTCCAGCGCACTTGAACACTATGTTGCAAATTTTCGTTAAGAACAAACACGTGCATGCAACTGTATTATTCATATTGCTCTTTTATTTGGTGGTTTGAAGGATTGGAAGGCAGACTGCTGCTTTACGATACATTTTTATTGTTTGAAAGTTTTTACGTTTCTTTCACTTTAATTGTTAACATTTGGATAGAGCAAAAATATTTAGAGGAATAAAAATTTAACAACACTTTTTAATTTTTGTTTGCTTTGGGTGCTTCTGTACGATAAAGAATAGACTGTTGAGAATACTACAATTAATAGCAGATCATGTAAAAATAAATTGTTAATTATTACAAGACCAGCAGGATGTGTCTTACTATGACTTTTATTGTTAAAAACAAACTTTATGTTTTCTCTTCTGTGAGTTAAGTATTTCTTGTTTACATGTTCAATTCAAAATGCATGTCAATTTTTCTAAACGCCACTTAATTGCGTGAAAATTAAGCAAAAACAAAATATGAAAGGGAGCGAAATAGAAAAATAGCAACTTAACGATTTTTAACGCTTAAAGAAAATTATGTAAAATGTCAAAAGTTTTCGAATATAAAAAATAAGCAAAAATAAGTTATGGGAGTGAAGTTTTGTAGGACAAAGAACCGCCGCAATGGTGAAATTTCATGTTTCACTTGAGTGATAAAAGTAAAATTGCTTTTAACGACCTGTTTTTATGTAAAATAATAAATTAATTTTTTTATAAATATTTTTGTGTCACAGAAAAATAAAAATATTAATTAACTATGAACTAAATAGAAAAGCACAAAAAATATGCAGTGTGTAACAATCAACCCTTCATTCATATTTAACTGTACGACCATTAAATTTTTTCATTCGTTTTTTGTTTTTTGTTTGGTGACAAAATTTCCGGTCACTTGTCGCGCGTGATTGCGGTTTTGCATTCATTAATGCCACAATTGTGAGCATGTCAGACAACAAGGAACTTTTATTCGTACAGCCATATAAAACTTTTTTATTTATTTGCTTTTAGCTTATTCCATGTACATACATATTTGAATTTCTCTGCAAATACGCATCATAAAACAAACTCTGTCTGCTATATGTGACCGCTTGCGTCTTGAGTAAGTGACTGACTTTAAAATTATACTTTAAATTTTATATAGTTTTTTGTTTTATTTCATTGAATCAAATTCTATATATTTATTTGAATCTAACATGCTTAAAAATTTTTATAAACCTCACCAAACGACAATAACTGTAATTTATTATCCAACTGTTGAGGTGTTTATGTATTGATCCTTTAGGGTTAAACTTAGAAATTAAACAAAAATCACACGGCATTAATGGACAAAGATTTTATATAGAAGGTGTATTTTGTCCATAAAATAAAGACAAAATGTCGTCTCTCCAAGTATTTCAATATGATATCTACATAAAGCGCTTAAAAAGTCCCTGGCACAAAAACATGTCGTTCTTATGGAGTGTTGCGCACATTTCGCTAATCTTATCAAATGGACAGTGTGAAGAAAACCACTGCTAAGTTGGTGCCTTTTTCAACTTTCTTATTATTTAAACCAAAAGTAAATATATGGAAAATAGTATGGGGCATTTAAAATCCACGGTGCAAATCGAAGTTACGATAATAAACAATCTCTTCGATTCTGATAAGAAAATAGAGAGCAAAACTCATGTCACAAAAGATATAAATCAAAATGTGCTGAATTATCTTGAATAGTTTAATTAGCTTAATTCACTTGAATTATTATAGATTTCAGCTTGACACTTCCACAACTCCTTAAACTTTCCTTAAAGATCGTAATGGACTTTAAAGCACTCAAAAGTTTTGTTCCTGCTTAAGGATTTCCATATTTATCGATACGGTCTTGTATATATTTATTTTGTTTTAGCTAATTTTAAATCAGCCCACGTACAAAATCATCTATTGTATTTTTTTTCTTTTTTTAATTTGATGGAAAAAACTACAAAAAATTTGATGTTAATTAGTAAAATTCACAAAGTAATTTAAAGCCATTTGTTTGTTAAACAAGATTCCAACATAAACCACTCACTTTTTTCATTCACTCTTAAAACTCGTACACTTTACGCATCAAATACTTTTATTGCGTGAATTTGAATGTTTATTTGATAGTGTATTTGTGATTATTAGACGGTCTCATAAAAGGTTTTACACTGAACTACAAATTTTTTTTATTAAGAAAAAAGAAAAGTTGCTCTAATATTTTGTATGTTTGTCGTGAGAATCGAGGTTGAGGTCAACAGTTGTACTGTTTATCGCATAGAAAGTTTGTTTAACACTTTTACCAAGCAAAAACTTTCATGGCAAAGTAATGAGTTGATATGCTAAAATTCTATTATGAAGTACATACTTTTCACTACTTCTGCTTTAACATAAATATGTCATTTGAGACAAGTGGCTACCACTTTGGTTTACAAATGTCAATACTTTGTTAGAAGTAATTGAATAAACAAAATACAATAAAAATTATATGTCCGCTGTCTGTCAGTATTAAACTCTTGTTTTTGCAATTATTGTTTTGTAATATGTCAAGTGTTTTAATTATTAATAAATTAAGAATTATTTATTACGCACTAAGCTCACATTTTCACGAAACGCACAGTAAAAGAAATCCCCTTTGCTTCGAAATCTGTATAATCAGCGAATGCTCTACTACGAGTATTGTGCCACTCAGAGAATAGTTTTCCTCTTTATTTACGTTATGTAGTTTGTATGGAGAGTATGTTGCTACTAATGGAAGTATATAATTTCAAATGTTTGCTTGGTGTATATTGTTATTTAGCTAATGAGAGAAATTTAATGAAAATCAGTGGTAAATTTGGTCTGATATTTTGAAAAAGCTTAACCTCTACGGTTGTACATATGTTTGAAGATGCATGTGCCAACCAGCTGCACAGAAGAAAAATTTTCACGATTTTTATATGTAAAAGTGCGTATTTGAATAAGAAAACTGTTGATTCAACAAGAGTTTTTATATTTCTTTGATGACGAATTTCGTATATTTGATAAACAAAATTGTAATGAAAATATTTCTCTTTTTTCCTAATAAATTTTTAAAAAGTTATACTCGTATTATGGATATTATTGAAATCAACGAAAAGCTTTTTCGACTTTATTTTTATAAAAAAAATACGATTCTAACAGTTTTTTTTAAAGTATATCTAATCCAGCCCCATAGTGCATTGAATTGAAATTATATGAATAAAATCAAACTTGGTTTTTACTCTTTGCTACGATTGCGGTTTTAGTAAATTTTTGACTACTTTGTTTGCAAATCGCTTAATTCAAATTGCATGACGACTACAAAAATTGTGTGTATGCGTATTCAAAACTCTGTGAAAATACTTCGTGATGTGATACGTTTCCTCATTAAACTATTTGATTTTGATGAGTTAGAGTTTGTACACCTAACTCTTTATTTGCACGATACTTTTTTCCCAACCGATTTCACGTTTGCATGATTTTTCTTTTTTCGTTTATCGTATAAATCGTTAGATTTACAAAACAACTCGTTTTAATTAAAATGATTTCTTCATTAATTTATTGTGATTTGTAATAAAACATTTTAATAAATAGTGTAGCAATTACTTTAAGGAAAAACTATTAAGCAAAGTTTGGAGTTACATACAGCAATTTTCAAAAAACAACTATTACCCGCAACTTTTTGTATAAATTTAAATCCATTCTGGAACAGGAATTGTGATATCGCATTTGCAGTGAAAGCCTTCAAGACCTAGAGGCTGCTAAATTGTGAGATCAGCCAAAAGCTAGAAACATATTTGAGAAATTTACCCTCTACACCGCCTTAGATTTTCTTTTTTCGGTTTTCAAAGATTTTTTATAAACAAATTTAATTTTCAATTTTCTGAGAAAGGTATCTATCGTGTAAATCGACGGATAGGTGTCTTTACGTTCATGTATTTTGAATTACTGTAAACTTGTGGTTATTTAATTAAAGGTTAGTTACTTTATAACGGTTTTACATTGTTGTTGCTACAAACTATTATTAACAAAATATGTTTTTGATTAGAGACATTTTTTTAATGGTGTGGCTATTTAATGTTTTATGATTTTGATAGTTTTTATTTATTAAGTCATAAGTTCAAGCCAATTAAACTAAAAATTGTGACAGGGTGGAATTAGGCCAAGATTTTCTTCTTTTTTTATTTTTTATTTTTTGTTTGGAGAGGTGTTGGTCATACTCTTTAGATATGATTGCTTTAACTAAGTTAGTATCAGAAGGTTATAGTATAATTGTTTCTTAATTAAAGAGGAGGTACTCCTAACTCCAGAAGCAAAGGTAAAAGAGTATGTGATGATAAAAATCTCAAAGAAAAATATTTTTAAGGTCAATTACGAATTATCAAATAAAAGTTGATGCTCTGGCTAGAAGAGATACTAGATAGATAAGGGATGTCTTGTGGCATAGATCTTTAATTAATCCCAGCTTTCTATTATACTCATACCGTAAGAGAACTATTCTATTTACGACTTAGCCCATCCCGAAGAAGCATGCCAAACCCACTTTGTGGGCTAAGTTTTATCATTTTATTTTATGCTCACTATGTATTCTTCCCTGTTGCTGTTCTGAAGCATTCTTAAGCAATTCCAGTTCGGAATACCCAAAATTTGCTATTTTTCAGAGCCTTCTGGAAAACAGGAAAATAGCTATCTGCGCGCCCTTAAAGCACTTATTAACAAAATAAGTTTTCACTTAAAAATATCGCTAAAATAAAAACATCGAAACTGAAAAATAGAATTCACTGGTTGATATATTTCTTTCTCTATGTCATGATTAATAATATTTGTAGGAAAATTATATTATAATTAATTTACATGAAAAGTAATGAAAATGAATTATGTGCTATTATCAACCTTTTAACATCGATATGTTGTCGTAAATGAACATTTATGAGCATATTTGTATCATTTTTAGGCATATTTTATGTGCCTATCATCATGTTTTAGTTTCGCAAAGTTTCGAATCGTGATGGTCAGTAATTTATTAACAGCACTTACGTGTATGTACTTAAACTCGAAGTTCGACTTTAATGACGTGTCCCGTAATTAAAATTGATTTTTTTTTTAAATATCTAAAAGTAAGTTAAACTGGCTTTGATTACAACAGCAGAAACTTAAATTATTCTTGAATATGTTTCTAATAATCACATCCGGCAAATAAAAAATTTATTAATCGCTTTCACGTAATATAATTAAAAACGAAAATCTTATTCATCAAGCTCCAATTTTGAAGCAGCATACGCAAAAATTATTAAATAATTGTTCATTTAAAAACCGAATACGTTCAACTTGTTTTAAATTAAAAAAAACGTGCAGACTTAAGGTGGGTTCACCCATTTGTTTCGGACACAATTTCTGTGCGGACAAATTTTTGTTGAGTGAAATTTTTCTGCAACACGATTTACTCATTTAAAAAAAATGTTCCGGAATATCAAGGCTACCATATGAAATATGTAAATAAAAACTAAAAATCATTGGCATATTATGTATAAAAATTGATAAAAGGCCAATGCTTTTGTTAAAAGTTAATGAACTAAATAAATCAAAATTATTTCTAAGGAAATTTATGGAATAAAATCTCAAAAAAAAAATAAAAGAATTGCTGTAAAACCACTTTTGAAACACAATAATGTGGCAAATCAGACCAATTTTGTACCGGCAAAAGTTAAAATCAAATCAATTCAAGTTGAGGATTGTCCGAACAAAATTATTTCTCTCTCTTAAGAAGAGAAACCTCAAACTACATATGGGAAAAAAATTTTCCGGACAAAATTTTTATGGGTGAATCTTTATGAATCTATAAAATTTGCTTAGGCTTCCAATTAAGATACACTGAATTTCTCCTGCTAAAGCGATTTTTCAATGATCATGATTGCTTTTTTCTATGGAGGAATTTCCTTCATGTATGAATCATATTATTATGTATGATCACATCATATTATCTTTTTCCATTAGAATCTGACAGTGCCTTGATATTTTTTTAAACCTTCAAAACATCTTTTTGAATATTCCAATTGAATTTAGTGGCTTTAGTGGCAGCACACCGCGTTTTTCAATAACTTCTTTTTCACTAGCAAGTGTTTTATACTATAGACGCGCTGTAATACACAAGATCCAATCCAGATTTTTAAAGAACCGTTCTTTACATTATTTTTATTTATTGAATGTATATTTTCTTAAAAACATTAGCAGCTAATGGCAAATATTTGTATTGCCAGTACAGTACAATTTTAACAAAAACTAGACAAATAATAATATGAATCTAATAAGACCTGGGGCAAAGCAAATTTTAAATTACATATTTTTATCTGTTTATGTTACTTGCAATTTTTTCTTTTATTTGTTTGTAAAAAATATAAATTCAAACTTTGTTTCATCTCAAGACTTTGAGATGAGCTACAAAAACAAAAATTGTAAGTAATCAAATTTATTAAAATCTTTAAAGTGTCTGATTAAAAAAAGGTTTATTTTTATAAATTATACCTTAATACGTAAAAAAAATTACGAAAATGAGGTGCCATTTATTACATGATGGTATAACACACTTTTATTTGATCTTTCTTAAGATGAGTTTGTGAAAAGGGGGCTGTACTTGATAAAACCACACAAAGGCAACTCATAGCAATGAAATCCAAGTAACAAATGCTAACGATCAAATTTAACCACCAAAAAATATCGTAGCAAATAAATTTTGAGATTATACGAGGCTAGTTAGGGCTGGCAGGAAAAAGAAAGTAAATATTTTAATCTTCAATTGTCAGTAGTTAAATGAATGAAAGAATAGAGACTAACAAATTGAATATTTAACGTCTTTTCATTTGTGTATTTAATGAGAATAGATTCGTACTCCAGGAAAGATGTATCCAACATGTGAATTATTCAGGATAATTTTATATGATAGCGAGCACGTCATGAGCTTTATTTAACGTCATGATAAAATGCTTCTTAAAATTTAGTTCATGGAAAAAAAAGAACACCTAACGCTGTAACTAATTGAAGCTGATATCCATCCACCCAACGAAAAAATTCCATCAGCATTCCAGTTTCTTGAAAATCGCATACGGTTGCAGTTCTTTATATTAAAGATCATTAAATTAATATTACAATTACAAAATTTATCTAAATCCGTTAAAAATATTTTAATTAAAAAAAATGCATTTTTTCAAATGCCAATAAAATGTACCCTCGTACATTGCCTGTGCTTAAATACGATTTCATACAGTGAAGCAAAACGTAAAATATTTCAGATGATAATATTAGTTCTGTCCGCTTTAAAAAAAAAATCTCTTGATTATGAGAAAGGTCTATGAGCCGGCTTCGGAAGCAAATAGCAAATAGAAGCTGTCTTGTAGCACAACATAGATGATGACCATAGAAAAAATCTTTATATAATTTCAAAATGATATCCTGTAGGCGATTTACAGAACTCGTTTTGTTTTTGCTTGTTGTTTTCACTCAATCCACTGTACGAAATTCTGTTCACTTAAAGACCTCATTCGTTTATTTTTAATAGGAACAACGTATTTAAATGTACAATTCATCTCTCATACAATATAAAACATGATGATAAATTTCATCGTCATTATCATCGTTATGATCATGTGTTAAAATATAATTTTATGTAAATTATAAAACGTTTAAAAGCATCAACTACGCCTCTTTTAATAAATGTTGGTAATTGGTGCCGCCAAAGCGATTATTAAGGAAACAGCAAAATGCAATAAGCAGATATGAGGAGATAATTAGTACACGGCGCCAATGATCAAATACAGGTAACAACTGAAAAGAAAACGAACATAAAAACACAGCCGATTAAAAGCCGGTGATGGATAAAACGTTTTGCAAGCTCTTAAAAACAACATAATTGTCTAAAATAAAATTAAAGAAAAAAATAATAAAAATAATGATAAAAATGCGTCTGTTTCTTTACGTAAAATAACTCTGAAATGTGCTTTACAGCCAAATTAAAAATATTTTTAATTATCAATTTTATTAATCTTTTTTTTTATAAAATGGATTTGAAAATTTAAAAACCTTGAAACCCATATGTCTAATTTTTACATACTCAAACAAAGAAATGTGTCAAATTTTTTTTTATTTGCTTGAGTAATTTAATCTGCATTTGTTTGGCTGATAGAAATCAACAAACAATTAACCAATACAAGTATAACTGCATGCCATTCACTACTAATTGTTGAAGTACCACCACACCAGCAGCTTACCACCCCTTTTTGATACATTATTTTTTTCTTTCTTATACACACACACACACACGCACATACATGTGTATTTTAAAGGGTGTTTTGTTGTTAATTTGTGTGGCATTTTGCATTTAGTTTAGTTATCAGCTTTAAGGAATCTTTTTTAAGTAATAAAATTTACATTTTTAGTTACAGATCATAATTTTGTGATTATTAATAGTTTCAAATTTCTCATGCAAACACTTTGTTGGTTTGATAAATACATTCATTTTTTTATATTTTAAACAAAAGAGATTTTATTGTCGTGCTCGCATATTTCAATAAATTTGGTTGGAAATTTCAAAGGGTATGACAGAAATAAAATTTCAAAATTTACATTATTGGCATTCTCATATCCTGGTAGCGATAAACAATTTGCATGAAATAATAGTCTTGATTGTCTTATTTTATTTAATTCCAACTTTGTCAACTTAAAGTTATTAAAAGAATATGTTTTAATTTTGCTGTTGTTATTATATAATATGTTTTAAATATTTGTTTTTTATTTGATCCTGTGAAGTCCTTTGAAAAATAAACAAACAGAAAATTAAAACTCTCGTTTGATGTGGTTTGCATTCAAGCCGTTAATCACTAAAATATAAATTTCAATTATTTAAAACTTATTCGAAGTGTTCGATTATTTAGTTTTTAAGCAAATGACTAATTGATTTAATTATGAAATTTTTTGGAAACTGTATTAAAAGTTTGATAAATCGGTTGAGTTTTTGGCAAGAATATTTGTTGTGTAAAATGTCAATTTGTTTACTAACGAAATAGATTTGTAGCGAAATTAAGACTTTACAAGTTTTCACATTTTATCATCCGAAAGACATTTCACATTAAAACTGATCTTTAATACGACACAATACTTGAACGACTCACCTTTTCAACAAATTGAATTCCTGTTTAAATTTGCATAACCTAAAAATAATAAAATGAAATAAATAAAATAAACAAATCAGGTTGCGAACAGTCCTAAAAAGATTTTAATTATTCCATTTATAGTCGACATCATCATCATCATCACAACCTCAGTTTTCCCTACTCCGACGTTAAATAATTAGATGCTCAATCGAAAAAATACATTTAAACAATTTATAGACGACTTACTCTTAGTATTCTGTATCTAAGCAGTATTAAATTTCAGGTGTGAAAAGTAAATGGAAAAAAATGCAATGAAATAGAGAAATCAGCAACTCAATTAACTTGAAAATTTGATAATCAAAAGACTGTTGATGGGGATCTCGTTGAGAGAAGAAAGATACGCAGACAGTGTTGCAGCAATCATTGCATAAATAAAATTTAAAAAAGATAAAACATTTAACGAAGCTATAAAAATTACGAGCTAAAAGCTTTTTCAATTAAAAATAAAAAATAAAAATAAAAGATTCAATAACAATTTTATTTCATTTTAATTATACGAGTTTTTCAATATGTAGTCACAACCAGAAGAAAATATCTTAAATAACCAGGCAGATGATAATTAAGACATAAATGGTAATCGGTGCCAAAAGATTTGTTACAATGAAACACAATTTGTTGGTATAATGAATATAACTGAAGAGTTAATGATTTTTGTCGTAAAGTTAAAATGTACAATATATACTAGTGAATTAGTGGATACGAAAACTTGATTAGCAATGTGGCACAAAAATTACGATCATAATGTTGATTAAAGCATCATCGCTCACATAAAATTCGGTCGCATAAAAGTTTTAATATTTATTCGTTTAGTTATTCATTTATTTTTATATTTATTATTGAACATTAACTAAAAAAATGTTTTTTTGGCCGTTTAACCAATGACATTTATATGAAAAGTGGTTAGTTAAACCACTGCCATTAGTTAATTAAGGACTGAGAATATGGCCCTTAATGTTCCTATGAGGAAAATAAATAAATAAACAAAAAAATATATAAAAAATGTGTATGAGGAAAAATTAAGAAACCAACTAAAACTAACTTTTCTTAAATAAAAATTCATAAGTTTCCTTTGATGTATCCTTCGATGCACCTGCGGAGCGTACGTCTGCTAAGTCGTTAACATATCTTATTGTTAAGAACAGCAGATCCACTCTATTTTAACTTTCCGTTGTTCAACTTATGTTACTCATAGATTTTATTTGTGCCATTGCAATCCATTGTAGTTCTGAATAGTGGCAGGGATCTAAAGCGGGAAAAGGTTTTAATCGAGAGTGTTGATGCCTGACGAGATGTAGCCAACGTTTCTTATGTACATAAATATCCGAATTTATAGTTGAAAATCTGACAAACGGGATACTTTTTAAACAACAACTGTAAATTGCTTGCCAAGCCTTAAACTTTTAGCTAATTTATTTTTATTGTGTAGTTTAGATCACATAGGAATGCTGACGGGTTATAAACATGTATTCCATGCAGGTAGTTACTTACTGGACATAAATTCTGATTTCGTTTTGCAAATACAGACACCACGTGGTATTTGGTGTTCCCACCTCGACGTCTATTCCGTGATTTCACGTAGATTTGCCAAACCTGTTTCGGAATTTCATGATGCCTTTTCCGACAACCCCTTCATCAGCGAAAGAGTTGGTTACTGTTACTTCCTCTTCACTGAATAGTGTTGACATGAACAAATTTCAATTTAAGATTTTCTTAATATCAGTGCTCCACAGCCAATTTTTTCTACAAAATCTTGCAGGAGAAAATTCTCCTTTGCAAGTGATAAATTTTTTCGTTTTCTATGCAGTCAACAACTATTTATTTATTTATTTACTTATTTATTTATTTAATTATTTATTTACTTACTTATTTATTTATTTATTTATTTATTTATTTATTTATTTATTTATTTATTTATTTATTTTTTATTTATTTATTTATTTATTTATTTATTTATTTATTTATTTATTTATTTATTTATTTATTTATTTATTTATTTATTTATTTATTTATTTATTTATTTATTTATTTATTTATTTATTTATTTATTTATTTATTTATTTATTTATTTATATATTTATTTATTTATTTATTTATTTATTTATTTATTTATTTATTTATTTATTTATTTATTTATTTATTTGTTTATTTATTTATTTATTTATTTATTTATTTATTTATTTATTTATTTATTTATTTATCGAGTCCCTTTCCACAATAAGACTTAAGGTACGGTTACACTTGCCGAATATTTCCCGAAAAAAACGTAACTAACAGACAAGCTAAATTTGCATTTTCTTTAATTCTAATATTTTTTTTAATATGTTAACGAAATAAAGACATATTTAAGTATATCAAAAAATTAAACCGTCTAATCAAAATAACTAAATATAAACTTATTAAAATTTGTTGCGTTGCTGTTAACTTGTTGATTATGTGGAAGAGCATTCGAAAGATGAACAGCATGTAAAAAGAACTGCCAATCAGAAACTATGCATTTATATTTAGGGATTGTGATATTTTTACCTACCAAAAACCTTGCAAATCTAATCTTCTGAAATAGATATTCCGGCTTTTGGGTGTATATAATTTTGTGGAGGAAAATTAATGTTCTTATCTTCAAGAGATTTTCAAAAAATACACCATATAATGTTTTGACAACCATATGTAAGACATGGAACCTAATATGCTTTAGCAATTAGAATTCTTACTATCAAGGGTGTAAAGATTGAACAGTCCATAATGTCCTCAATTTAGCATATAATTTAACAACAAGTACATTGCATTGACATGACTTGGCCATCTCATGTTGATATTAAATACAATTCCAAGATTTTTTGCTGTATTTACTAACTGGATTTTTTGTTTGTTAATTACAATATCATGTTCTATAGATGGATCTATAGTTTTCTTATGAATCACTAGACATTTCGATTTTTTAGGATTCAAATTTAGACGATTTTTCGAAGCCCACAGACCCACACAAACTTTTCTTTCTGTTGAGTATAACAGTTTGGGAGTTCAGATTGTATTTTGAAAGCTTTTCCTCATAAATTTGATGTGCGCTAAAAATTGTGCCATTTAAACATGTTGGACAACCAAATTTTGAATTAAAAATAAACACAAAAAGAAGCTACTGAACTAAATACAATTTGCAATAAACAAATGGTTTTGTAAAAAAATATATGTTTTTAATTTTCTAATTTTAAATAAAGCTCAGTCCGGAAATGTCAGATAAGCTATAAGAAAATATAAAATGGATACTGAATCTAGTCTTGGTGTGGCTTAAAGCAGCGAGCGCCATTGTGTGTTTTCTGAATTTATTCAACATTTTATTTAGCGATCGATCGTAAAAGTTGACATGGCCATAGTAATATTATATAACAACATTTAGTTTTGTTTAAAGGATTTTAGTTATAAAATTACGCTTTACTTACATGATACGCTGTGTAAATTCGTTTTTTTCTAACAATGAGAGAAGCATTTGTTTTGTGATTTAATGTTAAATTTAACAATGTTCATTATAATTGCTGTAGTTACGGACGTGTCGGCGAGTAAAGGCATGCAACCACGTATTAATTAGCCGGATATTATTTCATAACCAGTTTATTGTTTAGTTTGTTTGTTTCTCTATTTTCAACCTTTTTAATCATTAAATATCAATAATAAATTATTAACCCTCTTTTAGAACAATTACAAAAGTAGCACACACACTAATAAACACAAACACTAAAGCTTTAAACTAAAAACCCTTTAAGCCACATCCGGTCTGCTCATAAAAAATGTTTTAAGCACAACACAAAAAGCCATTTTTAATAAGTAAATCATGTTTATTAAAACATAAAACACAACATGGCCAATTTAGTGGGAACAAGAACATATACGTCTGTATGTAGGTGTGTGTATATTTTGTCTTTCTTAAAAAAGCCTCAAAATTTGTAGTTGACACGCAGCCCCAGAAATAAAAAATTACAAAAACTATACGCCTGAATGTTGTTGTTTTCTTTTTAATTTAGAAAAAGACTTGATTTTAAATTCGAATTAAATTCAACATTAATTGGAGCTCATAAATACGAATACTCATACTTCAACTACGTATCATTTTATTTGAAACATTCATACACGTTTGATTCAGTATTTCAAAATTTAAAAAGCTTCTAATGATACTTTAATGAATTAAATCTGAAATTGGGAAATCACTATTTATATCTAAATAGACCAGACTTTATAAAGACAACAATTTATTTTAAATTTAAAAATAATGGTTTAAAGAGAATAATTTGATTCACTAATCGATATTCCTAGCAACTGACAGCCACTTAAAACTTAGTAAAAACAAGCGTGTGAATGCTGATTTGGTGGTGGTCTCTGAAAACAGCATGCCGACACTGCTCTGCTCTAGTGTCGTCAGACTAAATTAGATATATCTGTATGTGTTTTTTTAAGGAAACAATTAGAATTAATAATTGAAGGCATCGAACTGAAGCCTAATTTAATAATTTAGTAATTAATCTTATTATTCGAAGTTTGCTCCGATATTTAATATCAGAAAGTTTTTATTTATTGTGGGTTGTGCATGTCATTGGTGCTTGTACTTTTATTGTTTCTCATTTATTTCTTGAAAGTTGTTGTATAACTTGGGAGATTTGAAACTTTTCAAGAATTTGATTTAAATTATACTGATGATTTGGAATAAAAACCCACAACAAATGGAAAGTAAATAATATTTTATGAATTATATTTATTTTGTATAATTTTTCCACAAAAAATTGCTGTATGTGAATTATTTTTACTTCTCATCTACTAAAAACCGTTAAAAAAATTTAAGATCGGTGAAAAATTTAATTAGCCAAAAAGTTTTTGTCCGTCAAAGGAAAAAATATATGTGGCATGGATTTAAATTTTTCAAATTGTAAAATTATCTACTCACAAGGACTGCAACCTGAGCCTACAGCCTTCAGCCAAAGCTATATTTGCAGAGAACATAATGTAGTTGCCGCAAATGTGTCACAACCATTATAATTTTCTCTGCTTGTTTGTATGGAGAATTTTGTGGCTTTCATATGAAATCGCATAAGTAGATTCCAAGCGATCTTGAGTTAAATTTTGAGCCAGATTGCTTCATTTCAAATTCAAAGACCGATTTTTATTTGGTTTTGCTCAAAACAACGTAACTTATAGATCTGTTCCAATAGTTTTCAGCAATAACAGCTGTTGTCGCACAAATTAGCCCGCTTTAGTATAATTTCATGCACTCACAAGCTTTTGTTTTTCTTATATGAACACATGTGTTTAAGTGTTTAAGCGATTTTTTTCTGTTTCAAATACAATGTCGTTTGTCTCCTTTACATGAAAAAGTTTTAAGACCTACGCGGTTATTTATAAAAATCACAGAATTTCAACAACACACCATCAGATTTAATTTTTTAATCTGAACTAAAAATAAGGCTTGCAGAAATCGCATAGCTTTAACATATTTTTTTCATTTCGGCCAGTTCCACGTTCCTTTTCATTTTCTTAGAGAAACAAAATCCATTCCATTTATTTTACATGCCAAAAGTACAAACAACTTTCCACTTTCAAAGGAAAATTGGCCGGACTCTACAATTTAGGGACATAAAATGAAATGTCGCCAATTAAAATCGCTGCGTGACATAAATCTATGTAACATAAACTCTCTTGCTTTCTTTTAATGTCGTTTTTTGTTTGAGTGTGTGTGTGTTTTAGTGCACACATGCAAATCGAAAAACTAACAAGAATTCTTTTGCATACCTTGAGGGGATATTACCCTGCGCTTGTATGCGTGGATTTGTTGTTTCCTCTTGTTTAAATGTATGCATGTGTTTGTTACACAATAAGTGTAAGTGTTTAGCTAACTTTTTTTTTTAAACTCTTCATGTGTTTTAGCTCTGTGACATGCAACTAAATGCTTTAAATCATACAAACAACAATTAATTGTGTAACACAATTTTAAATTATGCAAAATTAAACAACTACTAACGAACAAACAAAACCGTTCATTCGACTGCCATGTTGCAACGAAAGCCGCTCACACAGCGTGTTGTTAATAAAACACGAGACAAGTTGCAATCAATTATTATTATGTATGACGTTACTAATTGGCAGCTGGCAGCGTATCGTTGGTGAAGCCTATGCGCTTTTGAATAGTTTTCATTATACAAATAGAAGTTTGTTAAAACTTTTATTAATTTAAAGAAGCTTGTTGAAGAATAATAAAATAACCTTGAATTATGTTATTTTACTTTCGCCTTGATGTGGCTGAGGCTGCGGCTGTGTTCGCTTAAAAATCAGTTTGTGTCGTAAGAGTGTCTGAAAAAATCACAAAAAAATTTTATAACTTTTATAATCCCGACTTAAAAAAAATAAAACGTGCCAGTAATTTTTATGAAATATCAATAGTATCTCTTTGGTATCATTTAAATCAGTAAAATTTGCGTAATTTCGTTTTTTTTATTATTTTTTTCTTTAAAAAATATTTTTTCTCCCAGTCAAAGGTGTCTATTCCATGTTCAAACCGACAAAAATTCCAAAAAGCAGTTTGTTTTGCATTTCAACAAATATTTTGTGCACAGACGCGGCCTTGTTGCTAAAACCTACGGTAGGGCATTCTAAACTTTCTACTCTTGAGGTGCATGTATTTAAAACTTAACAGTTGGAAAAAGCAATCTGCAACAACACGCAAACCTTTTAATGGGTGGCCATTGCATTTTAATAACATTTAATAATAAATTTCTGATGTTGACGATGTCTACGAGAGGGTGAAAATTTGACAAAATATGAACAAAAACCGATTCATAATCAACTAAGCCTGAAAGGACTAATGTGTAAACTGCAACAACTCCTGCGATATTTAACTAAACTCTTGGCAGCGGGGAAGGGGACTTTAGAAACAGACCGCAGTAATCCTGCCGCCACTTTGTACAGCAATGAAAGTGACTGATGGATTTGGTGAACATTTCTATGGTGGTGCCTGCCTTCAATCGGTATTAACACATTTTATGTGCCAACCTTTTTGCCGTTTCGCACAATGATTTTTAAGTGCAGCGAACGCGTAAACTTTGTGTTTGGATTTTATTTTGTAATTAAAGTAATTATACTCGTATGTGTTTCAATATTTTGTCCTTGTCGCTGCCGTCATATTTTTTTCTCTCTTTGTTAAATTTTAATTTGTTTTAAAAATGTTTTCGTGCCTTTGATGGCATAAATGCTAACAATTTTCTAAAACATACATAAAATGGCAATTAATTATAAAAACTCATCCCCATAGAAAAACTATAGCGGAATGAACGGACTCATGTTACGTGTCCCGTTCAGGTGTGATTAGTTTGAAAAACATTGACATAAATTTCCAATGTTCTTAAACTTATTTATTCTTTGACGTGCGACTGTTATGGAAAGAGGGTTTGCATTCATTCGATGTTTTGTACTTGTATATTTATGAAAAGGAAATTAAACGTTTTGGAAAAAGACGAGATTTATATGTTCTAAACATGATCGAAATGAATTATTATTTAATATTCAAAATAAGTTTTATTGTGTTTTAATGCAATTGTTGTTTTAATGCCAATAGTGAAGGAAGTTACAGGCCATAGTTTTCTTTTTATTCCACACAATTGCTCCAATGATTCTCACTATCTCAATAGCTGGCAATGGGAGGGAGGCAGTCTTCTTATTACAATTAATCATACTCATATCATATTTTGCTTATTTTAAAGAACAAAAAATGGTTTGTTTTCATAAAATCAGACTTTCTAACAAACACCAAAGAGATAATGACTTTGAAAGTTATAATTAACCGCTTTCATATCTTTCGACACCTGTTGGCCCGGCATTTCAAATTTATGTACAAGACTATGACCATAATTTATTGTTCATAATGAAACATATTTAAGCATTTAAAAAATAAAAATATATAATTTTTTTTGCTAAATACCCTCAATATTCAAGCTTTTAATGCATTTCAAAAAATTTTAAAAGTCTTAAGCATAAAATAACACGATACCGATTAGAAATAAAATGTTATAAAAGGCATTTAACTCAACAAACTCTAAACAAATTCAGCCAAAACTTATAATTAGCATAACTTAATTTCAGCTATTAATACTTCATTATTTAAATTATGTAAATTTAACAGCAGCAAATAAAAATCATATTAAATATGCACATTAAAGTGCTACACTAAAAGAAAAAAATGTAAACTATAGAACGTAAAAACACTGCAATTAAAAATGATGGTATTGCTTTGTTAATCATTTTCTTCACTAATTTCCATTTTTATCATTATCATCATAATAATGATCATCATAAGCCTCAGATACTGAATTCATATAATTCGAAGGTTTTCTGTTAGTTCTCGCACAACATGCTACATTTAACTAGTAACAACATTTAATGTTTAATCTTCATTTCTGATGAGTTTTTGAAAGAATATAATTAAGCCGAAAGAATAACTAACAACTGCAGAGGAAGTGACCAAAAATTTTAGGAGGTGAAGGAAGTTAAAACAATGAGAAAATTAATGTTAAACTAAATACGAGTCATTAATTAAAGATACTTAAGCTAAATGACCACAAACAAACACATTTGTGTTTAAATGCTCGTATACAAGTTCAACAGTCTCAGGTTGAATTCTAAGTTTAAAGTTTTTTTTTCAAAATGATTGCTTTAGTTAAGTTATATTTATTTTAGGGTTGATTTTTCCGCGACTTTATGCAGAGTTAGTTTGAAAGAAGCACGATTGTTGCATTCTAAAATTGCTGGTTTGAAAACCTTGCCGTTATCCGTAAAAGTTTGCTTATTTAGCGGTGCTAAAACTAGACGATACAGATATAGACATTACTGGATCAAACTAGACATGAGATTACCCAGCATCACAACTGTTTTTTAAGGTTCACTCTGATACGCTGCCAAGTGATTTTATAAGAATATTAGCTACGATCACGTAAAAAACTCAAGCTCACGAAATACTCCCGCAAACCCCACCTAAACTAGTGAGATCATATAATCGTCTTTTTTAATCGATTGTACACGTGAGTTAAACTTCCACTTTAAAACAGTTCCTTAAAGCAAAAACTCTACACATCGCATTTTTAATGTACAAATTTTACATTAAAACCAAAAACACAACACAACTTTTGTTATAATTCGAGGTTGAGTGATTTTAGATTGATAATAAAAACTCCCTCGAAGAATCTCAAAAAATGTAACACAAAAATTATGTTAATTACAAACCTAATTATCTTAGTTAACGAGAAGTATTTAAAGAAAAAATTGTGAAAATTTAACTAATTTTTCTCAGTCATAATTATTCGAAATTATCCAGCAAAGAAATTAAGATTTTGAGTATTTTGATACTCAATACAAATAAATTTTGAAATCTAAATTTAGTTAGAAAATAGAATTTTCTTCAATCAGCATTTAGATTTATTTAAGCCCAGAAACTCTCTATCAAAAGTGTTACTAGTTCGCATTGATTACAAAGGCTATCCAATAAAAACTTTAATGGCAAAGTAATGAGTTAAAATGCTAACAAGCATATGAAGTACATACTATTCACAACTTCTACTTTTTAAACTTATTACTTTAACAGGGAGATCTGTTTGGAACCCATTTCCTTACCACATCGGATTACAAAATCGACTTAAAAATTTCCTAACTTAAAAGTCATTGAGCACACAAAAGAAAATAAGAATAAAATGTTTGCTGTCAGTATTGAACTTGTGCATTTAAAGCAATTTTCGTGTTTGCTGTCAAATAATTTACACAACTATTTTGTTACCAGCTTAAAACGAACACAAACTTACAATTAAGTAAACACATGCTTTCAGCAAGAGTTGAACTGCCGACCAACTGCGCGTTGAGCGCTCGCTCTACTACTGCGTCACTCAAAGAATAATTCAATTGTTTACTAACAACTAGTTATATAACTAATGTCAAGTACTGCAGACGGTATGAAGTTTGTGTGAAAAAGTATGTGGTCCTTAATAGAATTCATTACCAAGGGTTTTTACGTATCAATTTTTATAATTCAGCTAGTAATTTATTAAATTATTATTATTTAGAGAGGAATAATGAGAAGCTAATTGTACTGGGAGAATAGATCCGTAATGTTTTTAAATGTCGCTGCACGATCATCGTTAGTGTTCATGTGTTTGTTTGTTTGTTTCTACCACTATTTGGGAGCTATTTGACCGAATTGTGTTTGAAGAAAGAATATAAGAAATCAAATCAATTATTTTTCATTAAATTCTAATAACATTATTCCAGGTGTAATTATTGTTGTATCCTGAACTTTTTATTAATTCTAGTTTTATAATTACTTAAGCTTTTGATCCTTTTCATAATAAAACTATTTATTCCATACTTCGATGTTCTATTATGAATCATCTTCAGATATTAGTGATTGTTTAATAAAATTTTGAATAATAAATTTAACAATTTCAGAAGGTGTTATTTGATGTGCGTTGATCCAGCAGATCTTAAGCCATATTCCTGAAAAGTTTCGAGTCTCAAGAATATGGTTTAAGATCTACTGAAGATTTGGCACAAGCACCAAAGAAATGCTAAACGCTCAACTTTTTTTAAATTAAATTGGCAGAATATCTTGAACAATAAATTTATCAAATTCTAACAAGTTCAAAAATATATTTTAGTGCAGAGTTTAAAAAATCAAATTGGTTTTTTCGTAATTTATTTAATTTTTTTTTTAACTTTTCGGCTTTATTTTTCGAAACCGTATTTTAAGATTTAAAAAAAAACTAGTTTAAGGACTATTAATCAAGGCAAAGTTATCTTTTTTTAATGTGCTCTTATTGATGTACATATGTAAGTCGTAGAATACCGTGTATTAACTCCATTCAGTTTGATTTTTATAAGCTTGATCTCAAAATAAAAAAATTTTACAAATAATTGGATTTACAAACTGGGCACGTACTCTTAATGACTATACCAAGAAAATAACAGTATTTATAAATCGTTCTCGCTAAAGACAAAAATGAAAAACTTTTTATTTTTCACATAAAATTTTCTTACAGCAGCAGATTTAACTGAACTACCAAAAATCGTGTAAATGATAAAAAAAGAAGAAAAGTTTACGTCAAAACTGATGTTATTTTTTTATCCAGAACACAAAATTAGTCACAGATCTGAGGCAACTAAATGGCTGTTATCCAGTTATATGTGCTTATATTTGAAGTGTAACTTCGTTTAAGTTTTCAATCAATTTGTGGAATAGATCCGGCAGAATTTGAACGATGTTGATTTTGGAAGACCCGGTAAATTTCTGCTTATTAACATAGAAGTTCGACTCCGGAGAATCCTACATGGAAAAGTGTGATGAACTCGAATAGCACATTCTTTTACGTCACACAATAATCGGCACAGAATGTATCGGGAGGTGTTCTAGTATTACATCTCCTGCAAGTTCCTATCATCCAATTCGAAAAAAAAGAATGGTTTATAATTGATTTACAGTGTTTCTCAACATCGTTGTAATCAAAGTAGTAAAGACCAATGATTTCCTTTGATTTTGTAGAATCAAAAGCACAGATTCTGACACAAATCTCTTGAAGCTAAAGTCGGTGAAACTTCGAGATCTTGTACACAGCGAAAAATATATTTTTTTTATATGGCTGGCTAACTAAACGTATAAAAGTGACGTATAATATTAGTTTGCAACAAAAACTAACTTTGATAAAAAAAATCCCCCATGTGGACGACCTGCTCATTTCCATGATAATTCGGCACCAGTGGCTGAAAAATAAAAATCAATTTGACAGATTCTGCCAAAACAACTTAAAAAACTCTCATAATTTGATACTTTAGAAAAAAATTCGTTGATTAAAAAAATTTGGTAAAAAGTTTAGAAATCACATTTCTATTTGAATACAACACGTTGATTAAATATTTTTCCATAATAAGCATATGGACATCATTCATAAATATTTATATATTCATTTACACAAAAAAAATTTAATTTTCTGTAATATGGATTTTTGTAAACTGTTATGTGTAAAATTTCATATTCGAATGCGAAAAGTAAAAATTCTATAAACAAATAATTTAACATTTTCTATTACTAAGAGTTTTGAATTCTCAATAGAATTTAAATGGAAATTTCAACTTATTCGACTTTATTTAAATTAAAAACAAAACGTTAGCTAAAAATTTACTTTTATAAATCTTTGATTTGTTTTTTATACTTTCTATTTACTCAAAAACATTATCATAATTTGTTTCATTTGGAATCTAAGATTATCAAAACAACTTAAGTCTTTATTGAAGAAAATTTACGATCATAAATCCATTTTCTTTCGTTTAAATTTGCTTCAGTTACAAAACAAAAGATATATAAACATTTTATTATTCTGCTTCTGTTTTTTATTATTATTATTTTTTATTTCTTCTAAAATAATAATTTATTATTCGCATTGCATGTTGTCACGAGTCATAAATCCGAACAATTCGACCTCATATGCTTTGCAATTATGGTAGAAAAACTTTGCAACATTCTTGTTATAATTGGAACACTACCCTTCAAGTTAGCGATTTTTAAGTTAGAGTCATACGTTTGACATGAAATAAGCAAACAGGCACTAGACCTACTCACACACAGAATTGGAAATAATAATTTTTCAGGCAAACATTTGTTTGGACTTCACTTAAAATTTCGGTAAATGTTTTATGTGGTCCACTAAACGTTTCAGTTTGTGATCTTTATCTACACGAAAAAAAAAACAGCAGAAACTAAATGTCTGAAAGACCCGCATTCAGTGAACTAATTCAATTAAATTTATTAATTCTTTTACTGATTTTAAAAGGAAAAAACTTTATTTATTAGCTGAAATCGTTTATTTACTATTCCAGCAAAAATGGCTGTTTCGCCATAAGCAGGTTTGTAAAGAAGAGATTTGTTAGCATTGCTTACCAACCTGCTTATTTGTTCGCTCTGTCCCATTTAGGAGCATTTTCTGTGAAACCCTTATTTCAGCGCCAGGAGTATATAATAAAATCATGCTGCTATTAAGTCCTTGTATGTGCGTAACTCATTGTTATTCCTCGTATTATTGATAATTTTTTAATCTCTGCCTTACAGTATTGCTTTTTTGTATGCACCATTGTAAGTGGATGTATGGAAATGGGGTTTTAAATTCAGTCAAAAGAAAAATATATGTAAATCATACAGTACTGAATTTATTAAGGCCATTTGTATGTCACTACTATGGAGTGCATTTGTATACCTGAAAGAATATATACAGCTTTCATTTCTTTGTGCTATGATGAAATACAACAACACACTTTTTTTAAATTTTTCAACTCCTCAGCGGGTCGGTTTTGATAATAATTTTTTGATGATTTATTTTTCCCGTCCTAAAACTTTGCAAAGTTGTAAAAAAATAATTGATATATATATATATTGATATATCGAATATGCACTAGAAAAGTGGCACAACTTAAAAATATTTATTTTTCAGAGTCAAATTTTATATTTTTAGTTTAAAAATATCGTTAGCTGAGTTGCCAACCCACGTAATAAACCAAATATGCAAAATTATGCTTTCTATTAATTACGGTGTATTACACCAAACCGCATGTCCTTAAAAACTTTTAAATTTCTATCAAACAAATATCTATGTTACGAAAAAAGCGTTACTCCAATTGAACTATTTTATTTCATTTTTTCTTTATCCTATAAAATTTAAAATAAATTTTATGTTGTGGTTTTTTATTTTAAAAGAGAAATAGCAACTCAGGCAATTAATGCCTGCAAAAAATTTAGATATGTTACCTTGTTTTGGTAAAGGGAAAGTTTAGAAAGGAGAGGCGGTGAAAGTGAGAAAGCTGAATTAATTCTTTTATAACTTTGCTTGCAGCGTTGCAGGGCCTTTTTCATTAATTTTTGTGAAGCTGTACAGCCATTTTATTAATTATTTTACTTCGCCGACGAAGAAGAGCGATGTGATGTACACTAACATACACCAGTATCAGTTGATGCCGATACTGTTCAGTGACCAGTGCTATGCCTTCGTCACTTAAACAGTCCACAATAACAACAAATACAAAAGCACATTAATGCGCATCTGAAAAATGCTGGATGTTATGACTTGCCTGAAACTGGTCTCAAGCCCACGTTCTCAGTCATCATTATCTTTGTAGTCAAAAATATTATATTTTGCTTGCGCCACTTGTATGGTGCGTGTAAGATATTTAAAACTCTGTAAGAAATTAAAATTTAATCAACTTTTCGATAGTTTAAATTTACAAAATCTTAAAACTGTTGATCACTTTAAGAATACAGGTTATAATATGTGATCGCGACACTTTTGTATATCAATCATTTTTAAAAATACTACAAAATAAATTATTTATTATTGAGATTTTCATTGTGAGATGAACCGCTTTTACTTTGGTAGGGCTTTTCGAAAGTCTCTACAATCTATATATGCCTGTGCTTGAATTTAGCACTTAGTTTTTATTGCCCATTTGAAATTTAGCGTAAAACAAGTAGAGTTTTTTTGTTGTTGTTGAAAATAAGGTTTAAAGTGATTATAAGTAACCAGCAACTACTTAAAGGAATAATACATTTATATATTCATACTTTTTATTTATGACTACTATATAATTTTGCAATTAATCGCATTTAACACAGCAACATTCCAACAAACAGCTGAAATGATTTTGTAATTTTAATTTTTATTTTTATTTCTGTTAAACAATACAATGTTGTTCTGTGCAACATTGTCTGAATTTTTGGGTAAAACTCGCGGCATGGTGGGGTTTTAATTGTTTCTAAAGCAAATGCACATTTTGTATGTGCTTTTTTTTCATTAATCGAAGAGTCAAATGAACACACATTTCTTTTAAAAATCATTTCTTTGGAATTTATGTTGCTGCAATTGTAGTTTTAAATACTTTTATCAAGATTTAAAAAAAGTGCTTGAAAAGTAAATATAATCGTAAAAAATGCAATGTGATTTTATAACCATTTTAATTGTTGACAACATGCAATAGTGTGAGTCACTTTAGGTTTCTTCATTGAACTGGCCCAAAAAGCAACACATTGAATATGGTGGCAGAGTGAAGGCAACGGGCGAAAAAGTTATACAAAAATTACACTTAATGTAAATGTTAATTAATAAAGTTATTGGCAATATGAGTTTTTAATGACATAAATAAGAAGAAATTTCAAATATAAAAAGAGCGCTAACCTAAATTTTCCGCAGGACAGCTGTCAAAATAATACTCATGCTCCCATCCAATTCGACCACAAAATTATTGTAGATATAAAATATTTTTTAAGAACTTCTATTTAAAAAAAAAAAAGAAAAACAAACACACACACACTTAAAACGAACTACATCTGTTATGCAAATGTCAAGTTATATTAGTTCCACTGCTTCTTTTTTTCATTTTATTAGCCACACTCTCTGGGATAACTCAGATCAAATTAGAACGCAAGAAGTGTGCCCACATTAGCGCACAAATAAAGTACCACACAAATTAATGATCACAAACAATTTCAATATCAATAGTTTTGAACAATAATTTTATCAATTCAATCATTAACATATACTGTTAAATTCAACACTTTTATTTTACTCAATATGACACGTGTCCATATGCTTCGAAAAGCTGACATTTTATTCAAAATCGATTTTACTGAATGAGTGAAACAACAATAATGACTCCCAGCAAAAACAGTAGGAATCCTTAAGTAAAGGAACAAATGTAAAAAAGAAGAAAAATATTAATGCACAACAAAACAGAATCATCTGAATTATATTTGTTATATAAATAACGCTTGCGGCTATAAAAATTAACACATAAAATGTGTTAGAAATATTTCAGTTGCCTGCTGGGAGTTAATCTTTTGTTGTTGAAAATAATGAAATTTGTAAAGAAAACTAAACAAATGCAACGATATATTTTCTATATGAATAATTTTGTTGAAAAGTGTTGCATGAAGAAAAACTACCAAAAAATGGAATATTGAAAAATTATCAAAATTATGAAAAAGCAAACGGTGAAATAGTTTTACAGCAATTTTATTAAGAAAAGTCTGTAGTAAAATATCTAGGCACTTTTGACAAAACAACTTAAAAATAATTTCAAAACTTAGTCGTATAAGGGCAGCGAAAATGCTATCAAAAAGCTTAAAAAAAGTTTTTGTTTATGTCTTGAAAGGAAATAGATATGAAATATAACGACGGCTCGGGACTTGTATACCAATTTGATATCGATTTGTAGGTCTGCGGCAAACTAGTGGGATAAAACTTATTTTATATACTTTTCGGTTTTCATTATTCTAAAATTTTTTTCATCTCATTCTCTGAACAATATTGCCCACAACAATTATGTTTTATGAACAAGAACTATTCATGTCAATTCGCAATAATATAGAATGACAAAAATTCTTGAACTAAAATAAATTATATTGATTAAATTTGTGAAAATTATTGACTTTTTGAATAAAAACAAAAAGTAAAAGCAAACAAAACACAAATAAAGAAGTATTAATCGATAGAAGCAATTTAATCGTTAATCGAAAAAATAAAATTTTAAATGATTTAATTAAACAATTAATACGGTAGTAATTAATTGGTTAACCGATTAGCGGTTAAGCGATTGAATGTTCAAGTCAGTACCCAAGTTTTTGACAGTTAAGATCCTACTGATGTGTGGGCGACACACCACAGGAGTTCAGCTGCGGATACAAAGGAAATAAAGATGACCCCAGGTCAAATAAAATATGTCATTTTTAAAAATTTTACGTTTCATTTGAAATTTTTCTTCCTTAAGCAGGATCAGCGTCCTCCAGAGCTATTAGTTTTATCTCGGGGAAAAGAAATGAGAATTTACTACAAAAGCGAAACCGCGATCCAGCCTTGTTGAAAAACTCGTTATTTAAAAAACTTTAATGGAAATATTCAATACACGATGATTGCCTTTGAAAATTACATAACAGTTGTTAAAAAAATCCTTCGAAAAAGAATGCCATGTGCAGCAAACTAAAATGCGACAAAAAATTTAAAAATTTGAAAAAAAAGCAGCAAGTAATTGTTTTGCAATTAATCATTTTTTCAAGCTTCTACTTCATAGTTTCTTTATATTTTTTTCTAGCCGTAATAGTCTCAAAATATTTTCATCAGATAACATCATGTTCAAACTCTTCGCTAAGCAAAAAAATAAAATACAAAACCATTAAGGAACTAACGAAAATAAATAATATTGCAAAGTCACTGTGTACCTTTCGAATTAAAGAGTGTGTGATCCTTTGCTGTTGTTACTCTTTGTGTGTGTTTATTTTTTAATTTCTATCCGACTGTCAATTGAACGAAACTATTAACATTTCGCACCTAATTGTTTTTCTTTTGTAAAAGAAAGAAATATGTATGTTTTTTTTCTAAGTCACTCCTATTTAAACCTCAATAATGTTGCCAAATAATGAGGACATATTGAGATTAACTGAAACTCATTCCCTTACAGGCAGCTAAAAAAAAGCAGGCTGAGATCCTGCTGTTGTTTTCTTTTAACAGTTCCTTTTTAATTTTTTGTACTGATACCGTCTTAAAATAATAAGTTTTGGGCGTTTAATCTTGTTATAGTTTGTAGTTTCACAAGTGTCAGTCTGTAGAGGTTAAAATTCTTTTGCACTACCTGTAGAGTTTTTAAAGTCAGGGACATTTCGTTGGAAATTTTTGCTTGCAATTTCCTTTTTTGCATTTTTTTTTGTTACAAAACCAAGATTAAAAACTGGCTCTAATTAAAACCTGGCGCCATCATTAGGAAAATGTCTTTCAAGGGAAGTTAAATGAAACGAAAAAAGGATTAAATTAAAATATGATGAAATCAAAAAATAAAAGATAAAAAAAAACTTATAAAAAATATTTCTTTTTTGCTCCATTTATATGGAATGTTTACAAAAATTCAATTTTATGAATCACAATTTTCACTTTCTTAGAAGGGCACCCATGTAAAAAGCACAGTTTTAAGCCTAAACAAATTATAACATATTGCTGAAAGCTTTGGTTATAAATCGCCGTCCCGAAGTTATCTTTACTTATCTTAATAAAATTTTTCGAATTTCACGAATATTCACTACTTCCGGAGCACAAGTTCAGGATCATAGAACCGGTTGACAAACGTCATGTTTGACTCGTCAAATCTTGAGTTTTTAGGAGAAGCGGTGCTATCTAATTTTTTTGTTGTTGTTGATTTTGTGATATACGTGAAGATAACTTCGGAACGAGAATATGGTTGCACGTATCGCTCTATTGTTGCTTACTTCTTGAGGGAAGAATATTTTTTATTTTTCCATTGTAGTGTAATAAATTAAAATCTTTAAGCTCGTGTTCAGGAGAACAATTCCTTATAAGATATGGAGCGATAGCATTTGCTGCAACGTCTTCATAACTAAAAATATATTTTTTTAAAAGAACTAATAAGGCAATTTTTATTTATCTAGTCACTAATTTGGTAAAAAAAATGGATTCCCCAAATCATTAGATCCGTAGCGTAAGATTGAATGAATCGAAAATCTTCATTCAACTTCGGTATTGGTGGGATTTTCGCATATTTCCATTTGGTAGGGAAAGTGCTGGACATTGTCATGTTATTAGAAATAGTTTTTAGGATAATTACTAACACATCCAACTTCGTTCGAACTAAGATGTGACCTAAGATGTTTGTTGTATGCTAAGCGTTATTATTATTTGTGAATGCAATAATTAATATCAAGTAGGTTAGGTTAGGTTGTACAGGCTGCCGATTTCAAGCAACCGGCCCACTTGGGTCCAGGAGAATAGGTCCCTTTGTGATGCCCGTTATGGATAGCGAGAAAAAAAAAAAAATAAAAAATATTGGCTATCCTATATTCTGGTCAGTATTGAACCAACCGGTTTTCCGAATAAACTTGTTTATTCCCTTCAGATTGCATTCCGTAAGGTCTGCGAGTTCGGGTAAAGTTGAGTTACCTAGATACATGGCTCTGTGATGGGACAGAGCTGGACATTGACAGAGGAGGTGCTTTACGGTTTCTTCCTCCTCCTCATTATGACAACTTCTACAGAAGTCGTTGAAAGGGAGATTTAGTCTATTTGCGTGGGCACCTATGAAACAGTGCCCTGTTAGGACAGCCACAAGTATACGTAGCTGATGTCGAGGGATCCCCAGAATGATGGCTGATTTTGCTCGATCATAATGGGGCCAGGTTAATCTGGAGACAGCACATGTGGGTTCATTGAACCATCTAGCTTGTGCTAACCCTATAAGTTTCTGTTGAATAAGAATTTTGCAACTTTTTAGTGGGGCTCCCACTAGCCGGTCGGTGTCCCATTCTTGTAGACGAGATCCCTCCCTGGCTAGCTTGTCCGCAATTATATTGCCAGGCACATTCGCATGCCCTGGTACCCAGATTAGCTCGAGGTTGGAATGTGACGCCATCTCGTTTAGGGATGTCCGGCATTCCTTTACCAGTTCGGATGTTGTGTAAACACCCGATAGAGCGTTCAATGCAGCCTTACTATCGGTACATATACGAATATCCTGCCTATATACCCTATTGTACCTTAACCAGTTAGCTGCCCTTTTTATGGCCGATATTTCGGCTTGAGTAATGCTACAGAGATCTGTGAGCTTGAAACGTATCCTCTGCTGAAATTGAGGAATGTATATGCCCCCTCCCACCCCTACACCTGATTTGGATCCGTCAGTGTAAACCTCAAGCACTTCCCCTCGGTAATTAGGATCAATGAACGGAGGGAGAGTATCTGAGATTGACACTGCGAATCTTTTCTCGGGCATAAGGTAGGGAGAACGGTAGTCAATAAGTTCGGGAAGGTTTTCGAACTGTCCTATAATGTTCGCATGTCCATCACCTAGTGATTTCCATGTTCCGGCGGCACTGAGTCTAATTGCCGAGTTCATAGCCAGTTGTTTGACCATTAGATCGGCAGGAAGCCAGTGTAACATTGTGAACAAGGCTTTTGATGGGGTGGTGCGAGGTGCGCCTGTAATCATCAAGGCCGATGTTCTTAGAATTCTGTCAATGATTTTAGAATAGGTGGATTTGCCTAGGGCCGGCCACCAGACGATTGCACCATACATTAATATGGGCTTGACGACCATTTCAAAGAGCCAGTTGGCCGTTCTGGGGTTAATACCCCATCTGTTGCCTATGGCCTTTTTGCAGGTATAGAGGGCAATAGCGGCTTTCGCTGCTCTTGCTTGTACGTTTAGGTTCCACGATAACTTAGAGTCTAGGATGATACCTAGGTACCTAGCATTATCGGTTAACCTTAGCGTGACTCCGTTAAGAGTTGGTAAGGTGAAGTACGGTATTTTGTATTTTCTCGTGAAGAGTACGAGCTCCGTCTTTATTGGATTAACGTTGAGTCCATTACTGATGCACCATCCAGTAATGTGATTCAAGGCTGACTGTAGACGATGCGAGATTGTGTCTGGGTACTTACCCGACACTACTACTGCAACGTCATCTGCGTAGGCTACTGTTTTAAATCTGTTTGAGTCTAGCTCCAACAGTACCGTGTTTATGGCAAGGTTCCACAGGATTGGAGATAAAACCCCTCCTTGCGGCGTTCCTCGCTTTGCAACTTTATAGATTGTTGAGGATCCCATCGTAGATGTGATGACCCTATTAGTCAATAATTCTTTGATGAGATTGGTTATTGACTGGTTTACGTTCAGTCTTGCCAGAGCCATGATGATGGTTTCTGGGTTGATGTTGTTGAAGGCACCTTCTATGTCTAGAAAGGCCGCCAGAGCAAATTCGTTATGCTTTATGGATTTTTCAATGTAACCAACAAGCGAGTGTAGTGCCGTTTCAACCGATTTGCCCTTCGTATAGGCATGTTGAGCGGTGGATAGTAAGTTCGAGTTGATTACCGATCTGAGATGCAGATCAATCAATCGTTCTAGTGTTTTTAGTAGAAAGGATGATAGACTGATTGGTCTAAAATCCTTTGCGTTTGTATGCGTAGTTTTTCCACATTTAGGTATAAAAACCACGGTGCATTTGGTCCATGCTTTCGGAATATATGACCATGCGAGGCATGCCGAGAATATCCGAATAAGCCATGGGACTATTAGGTCTGCATTCCGCTGGAGGTCAGCAGGTATAATGTTGTCGGGACCCGCTGATTTATACGGATGAAAGCTGTTTATGGCCCATGTAATGTTTTCCCTGTTTATGGGAAATGGGGCTAACGTGTGATTGTGTGTGGTTGTCGTGAGTTCTCCTGTAAACGGAGCGCAACCGGGAAAGTGCGTGTCCATCAGAACCATGAGGGTCTCATGTCCACTAGTAGTCCAACTCCCATCAGATTTTTTAATGAAGCTGGGAGTTGAAGGAATCGTGGTTAAGATTTTACGCAGTCTGCTGGTCTCCGAAGTGCCTTCTATATTGCTACAGAAGGACCTCCAGGATTTGCGTTTTGCGTTTCTTACCAGGTTTTTGAAATTGTTTACGGAGGACTTATAATCGGACCAGTTTCCTAGTCTTTTGGCCTCATTGAAAAGTCTACGGCTCTCTTTGCGAGCATTTGTTATCTCGGAGTTCCACCATGGTGGTTTACTCCCACCCCGGCAGACAC
The DNA here is from genome assembly GCA_956483585.1 of Gymnocheta viridis. NCBI lineage: Eukaryota > Metazoa > Arthropoda > Insecta > Diptera > Tachinidae > Gymnocheta > Gymnocheta viridis. The sequence goes on from OY101441.1 coordinate 41,235,911, forward strand.
TAGGTCTGCAAGCTTCTGATGTTGCTAGGTTGAAAGCATTATTTAGATTTTCAACCGCAGTATCAATATCGTGCCTGTCGTTTATGACAGGTGGTTGTGGAATTAGTTCAGAGAGGAGCTGTTTTTGCTCCTCCCAATTTGTTTTTTTCCTGTTTATTATGGGCATTGGCCTGTTTAGTGGAATTTCTATCTTAAATTCAATATATCTGTGATCAGAAAAAGTACAGTCGTTAGAGACCCTCCATTCTCTGATCATGTTCGAGTGCATAGCGCTTACTAGTGTGATGTCTAGAACCTCCCTTCTATTTACAGTTATAAAAGTGGGTTCTGACCCGTGATTTGAAATATCAAGATTGTGGCAAAGAATGAAATCAAATAAAGACTCACCCCTTCCATTTATGTTCGAGCTTCCCCAAACGACGTGATGCGCGTTTGCGTCTGCTCCAATTATGACTGGCCAGTTTTTTGTATTTGCCATACTGACTGCGCTGCGAATCTTTTCGGGCGGAGATTCGCGTTCATATGCCATGTAGCTGGAGATGACCATAATGGTGCCCTCGTCCGTCTCCAGCGCTGCAGTTATTGTGTCTTCATCACTGTAATCAGATAAAATGAAGATGTTTAGATTGCCTTTGGCCAGAATACACGCTCTTATGTTACCTAGACCATTGGCATGAAGAAGCCTGAAGCCTTTAGCATTAAGTCCGCAAACCCTACCTTGGTGAAGCCAGGGTTCTTGGACTAGGACGAGGTCCTCCCCTTTCTCTACTAGGCGGAGGAGCATGGCAGCGGATGCTGCTTTACAGTGGTGAAGGTTCACCTGTGTGATTTTGGTCATGGTACGGCATAACTGTGACGTTGGCGTCCTCCAGGTCCGAGTCCAGGAGAACGTCCTCGTCAACTACCTCGTCCATCCCCTCAAAGAATTCCCCTACCCAGCCGGAGTTGGATACGGTATCCCCTTGAGAGGATAAACTGGCAGTTTCGTCTACCGACATAGACATAGCGTCTGAGGCTGGATCATCGCCCTCCTGATCCCTAGCCTCCCTGTCATCGCCTTTGTAGATACTTAGGAAGATGGATTCGAAGCCGTAATACATCTTCCCTTGTCTCTCCTTCAGCGATGGCAAGGATTCATGGTTCAGGACCACGATGATCCTTCTGTAGGCTCCCACAGGTTCCGAAACCTTGGCGACCAACCAACCATTGGTTGGAACGTCACTGTTGCAGACCTGTAGGAGTTCCAGAATTTCCTCGGGTTTTGATGGCTCGTCCGGGACTCGAGCAGAGGCTCTAGGTCGCCGAGGCACCTCATTAATAGGTACCACGTCGAGCCTAGCACCCTCCCACAGCCCTTCCAGATTAACGATCGCCTTCTTATACAAAGAGATTGATCGCTCATCCGAAAAGGCTATAAGCTTTACCCTCCGGCGAAGCCATCCAGCATCATCACATTTGGGGGTTGGTCCTGGATTGCTTTTGAAGACTTTCCAGAACTCCCCCATCAGTTTTTTACGGACAATGTCCCACTGAGCGTAGGACATGCCACCGTCTGCGTCACTTCGGTCGATGACAGCTTGCATGAGATAGCCTTTAGCCATCTCGCTGAACGATTTGTTCATCGGCCTATGACGTTTCATAGCGGGCTGTTGGCTCTGCGTCTGGGCCTCCTCCTCTGAACGTTGCCGTTTAGGCGCGTCCGCAGACGACGGAGGAGTCTTTTGCAGGTTGGCCAAAAAATTTTGAGCCCATTTAAGCTTTGCCCGTTCTTCCGGGGTGAGGGACTCAGCTGGCCGTTTGCCTAGCTGCGTCGAAAGTCTTTCGGCGGACCGCCGTTGCGTAAAGGCCCTTCTTGCAGGTGTTATGTGCCTGTGGGGTTTGCCTTGAGTGGCTTGATGCCGAGCGTCGGAACCCGACTTCGAGGTCGCGGCTTCCTTGCTGGCAGAGGGGTGTAAGTCCGAGTGACCCGACGTCATGGTCGCAGTACCCTTTCTTACAAGTGGCACTGGGTTTACTACCTTCTTATTGGTAGCTCCCAAACAGGGGGTTTTGGTCACCTTTTTGGAGACCTGGGCCATGGCAGATTTTGAAGTGCTTGGTTTGAAGTCCAGAGGCACTCCACTGCCGGGTTTATTGCCAACACTAAGTGTTGGTTTATTCGTTGAGCCCTTAGGTGCTACAACGCTGCCTTTGGTGAGCTCAGGTTTCCCCTTGCCCCCTCCAGCGGGTTTATTACATTTGGTGGGCTCAGGTTTCCCCTTGCCCCCTCCTGTGTTAAGTTTGTTACCAGTAACTTGCAGATTTGCCCGGCCTGGTACATTCACCGGACTAATCTGGGACGCAGTAGCGTTCGACTCACCTTGGCCTGTGGCCGACACCAAGGGAGTAGGGTCTCCGGAGATTATTTGGCCCGCAACCGGATACTCGGGGCACTTTTGCTGCTTTGACATTTCTTATAAGGGGGGGGGGTTGCATTTTATACTTGCTGCCAAGTGAAAGAAACTGTCAAACAACAACAGACCACCCAGCCGCCCAATGTGGAACAGACGCTGGATGGATTTGCGGACACATATTTGGTGTGGACTTAAGAGAGATCAGAGATCTAAAGCGGACAGAAAATTGGTCTGTAAGCCGCCCCTACTAGGGGAAAACAGACGCTACAGACCATGGGAAGGGTAGTTCTTAGTTCGTGCTCACCAAGAGATATTCTACATGGGTCCTTGCACTTAAGCCCCCGCATCGCGTCAAGATGACCACCCATCGCGGGACAAGGCCCCTAATATCAAGTAAGTTCGAGAAGTTCTCTTTAATACGTCTCCATCAATCAAGCATCTGACGTTTGTTTTTACCCAACCAATACCAATTTCTTGAGTCATACGCGCGCGATCTTTTTCTTTATGTTATATTTCAAAACAAAATATGCATAACACATACACCGAAAAAATTATTATGGAAAAAAATTTAGCACACTGTTTTTGTATTTTTAATAAAAAATTTAACTATATATTTTTGGTTCTGTTAATATTTTGAAATGACTTTTCGCAATGCTTATTTCAAAATCAGTCAAAACAAGCGAAAAGAAATGTCTTATGATTTCAAAAGAGCCCAAAATACAAAAAATTAAAAATCGACTTCTTGATTGATTACGATGCACCAATTCAATATACATACATATTCCTGTAAAATTTTGAATATTAAATAAGCTTAAACTGAAAAAATTTTGAAAAATATTTCTTAATTTTTCATATTAAAGGGTTTTTTGCTAAAATATTTCTGGTAAAATTTTTTAAATGTAACTTCTGGCTTTTATGAATTCATATGACGATATATACATATAAAATTAATATGATATTAAGTTATTTACTACTAGAGCATTTTTACGTCTATGTATTAAAAATAAAATCTTCTAGAAGGAATTGACATTCAAATGACGCGCAAAGCCTTTTTGTTGTAGATCCCTTCAACACATATGTTGGTTTGTAAATAGGTAGAGTTATAAAATAACGAATATAGTTCAACTTATTTTTATAAGATTTATAAATTATCCATTTTTTGTGAATAAAAGAAACAAAAAAATCCACGTGTATCGCCGTTTTTAAAGTTTGCGTGTGAGTTTTACTTTAGGCGAAATTAAAGTTCCCACCAGCTTGCACTTTACATTAAAGGTAAATGATGTGCTTGGCAGACTTGTGTAAAATATCATGAGAAACATTTTTGTATAACACTTTAAACCTCTAACTCTTCACTGAATAGGTCCTTTTTATCCCTTTCTTAGAAAAAGCAAAAAATTGCTCTTAAAAAGTTAAAATGTCATAACAAAACATTTGTAAAAAAAATACAATCTGTTTTTGAGTACATCAAAGCTCGAAATTCAACTTCAAAGCCATAAATAAATCATACATAAAATATGTTTAATGGCTAACTTCGTATTTTTGCATCATTGGTGCAAAATGTGCCACAAACCCGGATTTAATGGGTTTATTTTGTTTAAATAATTCACTAAAAAATAACATACAAAAGGATTTCTAGCTAAAAGAATATCTAGTAACAAAAAATAGTGAATATTTAATAAGAATTTAATTTAATGTTTATATTATTGAAAAAGATTTGTAAACGTTAAAATTGGTATAGAGTTGACTTAAACCATTCATGCCTAATTATTATATACGTGTTAATACAAGTGAGCGGAAACAAAGAATTGAATGTTTGATAAAATAAATCTAATGAAACATCTTGCTCTTAGATATTACTAAATTACTAAATTATAAGGAGTCAATAAAGAATAAGTAAATTCGTATTTTTTCGAGTGTATTTTATTTTAAGGCTGTTTAAATGACTGCATAAATATTTAATGCATTTTTTATCTAAATGGCCTTAAAATGACTATAAATCTTTTTTATTGCAATGTAAGAAAAACGAACACTTACAATGTTAATAACTTTAAGTTGCAAATAGAAATTTGCATACAAGGCTGCTTTGGAAACTGTAACTACTAAAAAGCAAGATTGAAAATTTGTTAATGTATAAACAGGCACTAAAAAAAGAGGAAACCCCTGAACTTTCAGTATATCTGGGTGTTTTTATTTAAAAAATTACGTAGACATGTAAATTAATGATCAACAAAGAATTATCATACATAGAAAAGGCTGCTAAATATTAGCAAGTTCTATTTATTTTGTTTCCAATGAAGATTTTTTACAATCTATCAGCTAGTTTTTACCCATGTCAGGGCATAACTTTGCCACAATAGCTCCCAATTGTTCTGAGTTTTGATTAGACAACTCTATCGCTCCCATTTTACTATTAAAATCATAAGAACACATAAGTCACTTGATTTTGCAAGATCACATGCCAAAATCAAAATACAGTATAAAATAAGAGGTTTGAAACTTTTCAAAAATATGGTTAAAGGTCTACTGATGACTTGGCATTAGCATTTGATGTGCATAAAAAACCCTCAACCAACAAAACTTTTTGAACTAAAAAAATTATTTAAAATAATAACAAAAATGTGAGCAATAAAAATGGGCATAAAGCCGTAAGAAATTTAGCAATAATTAATAGTAAATGCGAGTTGTAGTTTGAGCAAATTTTAGGGATATTTAAATACATTTTCGGATGAGGTATTACAATCGAATTTAAGTTGGTATAAAATATTCTAAACGACGAGGAAAAAATAAAAAATCACAAATTCATCAACTTTTATTAGAATTAACTTTTTAAAATCGTCCGATTTGAATTCGTTCGATTTTCATTCACACACACACACACATAATTATGTACCTGATTCAGTAACAATATTTCATTGAAAACATTCAATTTAGAAGTTCGCACGGAAAAAAGCATTATTTACATATAATTGAGTATAAAATATTTAAGTCATTTAACGGTGGATTCACCCATTTGTTTCGGGCAAAACTGTTGTCCAGAGTAAATTTTGTTGACTGACAGCATCCTGCAGCACGATTCACTCATTCGTCAGCTGATTATCAATTGATATCTCCTGGCTTGTCAAATTTTGTTCCCAATTGAAAAAAAATAATATTGTAAGTGCTGTGAGAAGAATTTCAACATGTGAAAAAATAAAATAAAAGATAAGAGAAAAAATGGGGGAAAATCATTTGATTGAATTGACAGTTTAGCAAAAATAGCAAAACCAAAATGTTTATTGTTTTTGTTGTGGTAGAACCCAGCGTACTTGAACAAATAAATATTTTGTAAACATCTATTTTAGCAACATTTAACTTAATCTCAATTTAAACACAACCAAAAACAATTACCAGGCCAATTATAATTGCAGTCGCACTAAAAGATTGGGCGACGAATTACACTACAACCACTTTCGACAACGAGTTAACATACATTTTATATGCAATGCAAAATATCGCAAGACTACGTACCGCAATGTCTCCAAAAATAAATTTATTCTTTGTTGCACATTATTATATGAAACTCATTTTTGAAGGTGGTTGTAGTGCAATTTATCTTGTGACTGATATATGTATGTATGTATCTACTTTAAGAAATCAATCGGAAAAGTACAAGTTTTTAAAATTTCTTACAAATAAAATACAAATTTAGATGATTTAAAAGAAATCAAACAATATTTTACCATTTGAGGCATCGCCAAGTATCTTTAAAATGTTTTCTAAATGTACAATGAATTAAACTTAACTAAATGACACGTACAAAGACTAAATTACAATTATAGTTAATTATTTTTAAAATTCTATACGAAATAACATAACAAAAATCGAAATAAAAAATCAAATTGGCATCATTTAATTTTCAAGCATTCATGTCCCATCTTGCAATATGATCAATGATTTGAAATTTATCAATGGTTTTCAAATAACGACTGCAACAACATTAAGCAACAACGAACAATTTATATAATTTTACAATAAATGATCTTTTGAAGATCTTCTCAAATTCTGATGTTTTTCGGCAATGATTGCTCAAGCGTGACGATTGAAATCTTTTAAGAATTTGGCATTTGATTTTTTAATATTTAATATTAAAAGAAACTTTTGCGCAGTATTTTTTTATAACAATTCGTTGTTTAAAGATCTCTCCAAATTATAGGCTTAAAGTTAAAGGGTTTTGATTTAGTAGACAATAAATTTGAACACAAAAGTTTGGCAAAAGTTTTACAGTTAATTTAATTTCAATTTAAGTGGCTTAAAAAAATAGGAAATTCGCAGTTTTGAAACATCATTGAATTTTGAAAAATAAGTTGCAGCAAAAAAAAACGCCCCTTAAAGAAATATTTTTATAAAATGGTTGTATCAAAAAGCTTTAAATTGTAAAAGATTTTTATGGGAAACACTTTGTTGGTGGAAGTTTGCATTACAATAATTTTTTTGAAAAAAAAACTGTTTGAACGCATTTTTATTAAAAACGTTTTTCATATATTTTTATTGTGATTAAAAGCTTATATTAAAAACCTTTTAAAAAAGAGTGATTAGTTAAGCATATTCTTGAAATAACCCTATTTTTTAAAAAGCTCTTTGTACAAATAAATGAAAAACTTTTCTAAAGAAGATGTTTTTACAATACAACAATTTTCTAAAACTTTTTGCAATTAAGCTCTTGTTTATAAAATTTATAAAAAACACAAGATCTTGTCACAAAGTTTTTCTTTAAAAAATGTTTTTACTAAATGGTCTAAGCATGATTTAAAAAAAACAGTTTTTTATAAAATAAAACTTACAAGCAAAAAATCAAGCTCTTTTGTTAAAAAAGTTAAAACAATTTAATTAAATAAGATTTTGTTTGAGAAAATTTGGCTCGTGGCCTCGTGCACGATACTGCATTTGTGTCCTTGGGCTAACACCTTTATAAGCACCGGGTGGTCCAAATACAAGTATCTTTTTAAAAATTTAATAAAATTAACTAAACATGAAATGTTTTCCCAAATTATGACTTTATTAGAAATAACAAATATTCCCATTATTTATGGATTACGGTTTCATTCATCCGACTGCCGCAGTAGCTTATGCTGTCAGTCCAATTTCTGAAGACTTTGTTAACAGTTTCTATCGTTACATATACGCGATAATATGTAAAAAAAAATACTCAAAGCAAACAACTTGAAATTAATGAACTAATTTTTAATTACTACACCTTTCCCAAAATTCCACAAAACCAAAATAGAAAAAAATCTCATTGTTGTTCTCATTTCATTGAAAAATATTTTGACAAGCACACGCGTTGTTTTGGTTATTTTTCAACTTGAAGCTGATACATGTTTGAAAGCATGTACTCGTATTTGTAGCAACTTTAAATGCTTATACCTCCCAAATTACTAAGATGATTTTAATGAAATAAAAATTTTACACATCTGTTAGCGAATGCCTTTAAAATGTTATAAGTTTTTTCAAAATCAGCAGTGAGCATAAACTGCATTACAGAAAAAGGTCTCTCCTATTATATTAACTCTATAGAAGATAAGCATTTTTAAATAATTTTACTAAAAGCTTTTGGAAAAGTAATTTTCGAATGCTTCTTTATGAAAATAAATTCCTGATGTATTTTTGCTTTCCACCGGAACATATTTGAGTGTTTTTTTCTAGTTCCTAAATAGATGAACCGATTTTAGAACAAATACACGTTTCATGATTTTTGTTAAATTTTGTTTGTAAAATAAAAATTATGTTATCGTTTTTTTTTCAATGAAAATCCGTCAATCCTGTTAAATATATTCAATACACCAACAATTCATGACTGTAATTGACTACAAAATGTTGCCTCTGGCCGGCCGACTGTATTCAATACAAATCTAAAAAAAATTGCTACAGAGACATTTCAGATCAATCGCAGACAAATTCAGTCAAGACAATTTTACATTAAATGGAAAATGAAAACAACAAGAACTCAAATAAAATTATACTCATAAGTTCTTTTAACTCCACCCTGACTTTAATGGTAACGCAAGTGCTTTAAATTGTTTTATTTTTCTCAATTGGCCGTAGACTCCACAATTGTCGATGAACTGATAGTTTAGTGTGTGTCTGTCTCATTGTAATCACCATTGTTTTCGTTTAATGTTTTTATTCTTCTTGCCACACCACTCCGCTTCGCTTATATACCATTTTCCATAGCCGTGAGCTGATGAAGCACAACATTTGCTTCATTTTTATTGGTTGCATTTAAAAATTGTATTGATTTGTATCTTTCCGTGAATGTGCAGCAGTATGAGTGATACTTGAAGTACATAAAGTGTTCGTAAGTTTGATTGCAAATTGCTGCAAAGTTATATTACGGGTTTTTTTTATTGTTTTATTTTATTTATTTTTTTTACAATGAAACCAATAATTCAAGACAAATGGTCAAAATGCTTTATGTGGTTGTAGGCTCTCATTCTTCGTATTTGCAGTATTTATTGCTATTAAGTCTTTGGGCTTTTTTTATAAATATATATCCACTTTTTTTTTTGTTTGCAAATTTTTCTGTGAAGTTGTACTTTTTTCATATTGATGTTTTTATTTTTAGTCATGGCGTTTCATACTGTTTATGTCCATTATGGCTGCTTTGGAGTTAAACTTTTTTACTCTGTTTGTTGGTGTTTGGAGAGTGGGTATTAAATTTTGTCCATAGTCGTCTGGTTTTATTATGAAATTGTTTTTATTTATTTTTTTTCAAAAAACGGGGATTGCACATTTCTCTGTTTTATATCGGTGGCAATTTATCTGTTATTATTCTTGCTGCTGCTGCTGCTCCTGCCTGGTATTTATAGTCGTCCGACAATTTTACTGCAATTGCAGTGTTCAATTTGTTTTTAGTGCATTTTTCATTATAAATCATTTTTATTTTAAATAATCATTGCAATTTTATATTGCTTAGAGGGTTTATTTATACACATAAATTCGTTGCATTTTAACGATGTTTTACTTAAATTAGTTTTAAACGATAATTGACTTGCTCGCTTGTTTAATAAGAAATGGACAAAAATCTTTGTAGAACAATATAATAAATAACGAATATATATATATATATATATATATATATATATATATATATATTATATAAATAACGAATGACTCTTTTTAATTTATAAATAATTTTTTTTAAATCAATGCCGAAGAGTCAATATTAAATTAACAACGAACTTCATACGCATCTGCAAATGAGAAGATGTTATTTTTTTTATATATTTAACATTATTTAAAAACCCAAAATCTTTTACTTTACTGCAGTTTATGATATGATTATTATTTTTAATGCATTTTTACAGCTAACAAAAAAAGTTCATCAATCGAGAACAATAAAATTTAAAGCAAAATAAATGTTGTTCATAATTCTCATTCTTTTCTTTCTGTAGATCTTAATTTTGTACTATACTTTGTACGCATCTTGCATCTAATCAATCATTTTGTGATTGATATTAACACATTTATGGTAAAAGAGACAACACTGACTCCACCAAGATCATAAAGCTTTTTTTGTAAAGGCATCCATCCATCCACATTCTAATCTCTTTTATAGTTCATGAACATTTGTCTGTAAATAAACTTGAATACGTTTGTTAAAATAAATGATTGAAAAGGTAATTCTTAAAAACCGACATAATGCACTGCAAAAATTTTCTTATAGACTGTTGGCATAATAATACAGCAGCCAAATGAAACTACAAACTTTAGCAGTGTCCAACCGATGAGCCTTTGAGAGATGTCGCACCCAGTGTGTTTTATGACAGACAGCTTGCCTTGTGCCAGAGATCATCGAACATTAGCTGCATTCAATGCAGTAATCAGATTCAATTTTTGTTGTTTGATTTTGTTGTGGTAACTCCTTTTTGAATTCTTCTATTTTTTATTTTGAGAATTTTTCTTTAATGTATACAAAGCGGTCATATCAAACGAATTTTGTGCAGTCTACTCGTCGGCTACAACTTAAGTCAGTCAGTTAGTTAGTTAGCTGCTTTTTATGTGCACATTTAGGAGGATTTTTTATTAGTGAATTTTATACATTTATTGTGACATTTTTCAAGCATCATTTATTACATGTGAGTTGTTTATTGTAGATGTTCATCATCGTTGTCAAGCTACGAGTACTATTTGTTATGGTTGTAAAGAAGGAAAGTTAGCAAAATTTTTAAATTTATGGTTGAATCTTTGTATTGCACATTATATGAGTTTACTGCTGTGATTTAATATCGTATATGTTCACAAATGTGCATGGGCATGGGGAATATCACAGTATTTCTGGCTGTATTTTCAGTCTCCTCCCCTTTGCGATCCTTCAGGCTTAAAGACTAACCTACTATTAAATATCGAAGCAGACCACTGCCCTTGTGTGTCCTTTTTCGATCTTCTTTGTTGGAGTGAAATATATGAGAGTATTTGACGAGAGTCAAAACCATAACTTCCAGTCAGATAGAGTAGCATAGTATCTATACAAGTTGGACATTATTTTTTTACTCAATACTACATCTCCAACCTGAAAGAAATTTATTTAAAAAAAATCTAAATTCTTTAATTAAACAATCTTCTAATATTCGTATTCTTAACTTCACGTGAAAAAAAAACCATAAGAAATGACAATTGTTCAGGATCTAAAAATTGTAATTTCTTATAATTTTGTCATCGTTCACAAAGCGAGGAATACGGCTATAAGATTTGAAAATGTTGCCTGTAGAGTACTTAAAATTCATCTTCAACTTTATTATTATTTTTAAATTATTGTTTGTTGCATTTTTAAAACGCTCAAGCCGAAAAAATTCTTCAAGTTTGTTTTCTACTATTTTTAACGCTTTTTACGATATAATCATTTATCATGTTTTTTTACACAATTTACAATAAGATAAACTTTGTAAAGGCATTAAGTTGCTGATTGTTTTGTGGCTACTGACACTTGCTTTATTGTTATTTAAGTATTTTCTTGTTTTTTTTTTCTTAATTCTGTTTTGCGGTTTTGACTGCATTTCTTCTCGTTTTATTGTCTTTTTAAAATCAGTATTTAACAAGGAATGCTTGTTCGATTGTTATTGATTAAGTGTCGGCAATTGGTATTTTTGCTGTACTCCTGTTGATACGATATAGATGTTTGTTTATTCGTTTAAAATCATACCGTCTTTAAATTTCGGTTGGTGACTAAAACAATCTGTAGAAACAAAGTAGAATTGTGAAAATTAGCCGAGTTGTTTAGAGTTTTAGAAATTTAAAAAATAAGTTGGAAATTATTCAACGGAAAGTCGTTAAAGATCGATGCACCAAACGCCAAATAATTAAGTTTATGATTTTCTATAGATTTTCTTTATTTATTATCTAAGTCCTTCAATAACGCGGTAAACTTTTTTTCATTCCTCTCTTAGAGACACGATAAATGGCAAATAAGGTGTTCTGTAGTCTGCTACTCCTCGACATTTTGGAAAATTTTACAGTAGATGCGCTTATAATATCGGTAGCTTAAAATATAGCGAATAATGTGTTTGCTTCATTGCGAGGGGTCCCCATCATAGTTGCATATTTGCGACGAAATAAAGTTGCTTCACAGATCATCCATCGTATCATAATACACAGAGTAGCTTCAGATTTAGATATACCCGACATTCGCAAATCAGATTGGTTGCAGCCTCTCTGGCAGTACATGCTTGTACGCTATAACTTGTGTTACATTAGCCATTTAAATGCTGTACAAAATCAGGCTTGGGGCAACATTAAATTTAACTATTATAAGTTCAGTTCACAATCCAGACGGTCGGATTTTGTGGAAAACTTGCTCAGAAATCACAAAAAAAAAGTTAGTGAACTTTCCACCAAATTTTCTAGATGGGTTTAGAAGATACTATTTGGAAACCGCATAAACCTTCAGAAAAAAGAATAAAGACATTTGCCGTTTTGCTATAAATTCTTTAGAATGTTTTTACTTTCGTTTTATTCTCATTATAGTTTTATTTTTTTTTAATTGTAATACCCAATCAAAACGCCAAATTGTCTGCGATCATCAATTAAACACATCTGTGTCTACTGTATTTTGGATTTCGTTTATTTCTTATGGCTTTCAAATTGTTTTGTTTTATTTACAAGATTCATTAATAATTTTCGCCAAAAGCAATAATTTTTCATTACGATAAACATTTATTTGTTGGATGGTGGGTGCTTCTGTTGCTGTTTAACAGTTGCTGCAGCCGCTGCTACTTCTACAACTGCTACTCCTGCCTCTCATGGAGGCAGCTAAAAAAAGTCTAAACGATCATCAACGTCTGGAGATCTCTTTGAAACCGCTGTGTGTCAGAATTCTTAAACACAAAAATGCACAAAACAAACAAAAAATGCTTCAACTAAACAAATGGATAAAAATTAATGATGAATATATAACAACAACAGATTGTCATTTTCCTGGCTGGAGATAAGACACTCTCTGGCTGTTGTTGCAACACACCAACATTAGCATCATTACCAGCAACAACCGTTTGTGGCAGCCAGCAGCCAGCAACCAGCAACTCAAGGAAAAAGCCAGTAGCAATTGATGTTCTTGTATCGAACATGAAGTGTGCGGTCTGCTTATCGATAGTTTAAATGTGAAAAATCGTTTTAGCCAGACAAAATGAAATTGTAAATTTCCAAAATAAGTAAATAAATATTTTGGAATGAACGTCTACGAATGAATATAAAATTGAAATTGATATTTATTGAGAGGCATAAAATGCTAATTGAATAATATTTTTCAAGGTTATTAACTGCAACTTGCAGCACTTTGTTTAGTTGCTTTAGAGATAAGAAACGAATTTGCTTATGTTCATTCATACGGTAGCAAAATTGTTTTTAAGAAACATTTCATTTCGAATTGCAGCTCCTTTGAATATAATAAAGCATATTTAATAAATATAAGTAGAAAGGGTGGAAATTTTGTAAATTAATTTATTTAAATTTCACAGTTAAAAATACACCAAAAATTGTATTCTTGTTTCATATTTTTTAATATTTCATACTTTCATACTTTCATTTCATACTTTAAAATTTAACATATTATACATTTAATTAAATTTCAAAATTAAAGTAAATATGCGCTAAAACGAATGCAAATGAACATAGCACAAGCTGTGTCGAAAGATCTGCTAAATTCTTGCTAAAGGGCAACCAAGTTTTTACTATTATGAACCCAAACATTTTTAAATAAAAAAATTGATTATAATTTTACCAGACAGTTTTTCGTGTAACATGATCTTTTCATCGGTTTTAACACCTTTTTTTATTAACTATATCTGTGTGTGTTTATTTAAAGAACGCATATCGCTTCTTTATTGCAACGTAGTCATATCTCAAAAAAAGTGATTTTTGAGTTAAGAATTCAGAAATATTCGTCGTAACGCTTCATTTTATGTAAAAAATTTAAACAAATATCTTTGTTTACTCACCTTTTGAGGGGAGAATACTTTTTTATTTTTCCATTGATGTGTGTATAAATTAAAAAGTTAAGGCTCGTTTTCTCACGAACGAGCTGTTTTTGAGATATGACTGCGTTGCACTGAAGGAGCGATTTCTATATACAGTGATTACGCCAAAGGGCGTCTAATTGTAAAAAAAAAAAGGTTGTAAAGAAAATAAAATAGATTCATATCGAATATAATAATTTGTTTGTTGGGATTTTTGAATAAGTTTCAAAGCCTACTGTGCTTATACTATTGTAATTTTTATAACTCTCATTGAGTTTTTAAAGGTTTTTGTATAAGTAAAGAGGTTTGAAACATTTAAAAATTAGGTTTAAGGTCTACTGATGATTTGGCTTTAGCACCAATGAAATGCATGTATATAGACTACCTAAAAACCCTCAACAAACAAAAGTTTGTTAGTTAATGAAACATTTTATTTTCTAACTAGAATCTATTATAGTGTGACAATTTTTCATTGAAATTATTTTTTCGTTTCAAATGGGAGCATGGCGAATTCAATTCTCCTTAATTGGTTAGTAGGTAATCGCAAGAGATTTCGCCTTCTCGGATGTCAAAATAAACTTATCGTTTACAAGCAGATAAACGAACCAAATGCACATTTTTACGATGTAATATGATAAACACAATGAATAGAGCTGGCGACTTCGCCTGACATAAATTCAACTTGATATATAATTATATACCATTCAAGGAGAAGTAATTTTACGAGTACATGAAGGTAGTGCGGTGTCAACAAGTACAAAAATATAAAATCAAAATTAATTTTTGATATAAAACTTTATTTGGAAAATGAAAGAAAAATGTGAACACAATAAACAAAAGTTTTTACATATTCAGTTTGACATCCACACAAGATCTGTGAACACAGGTAATGTTGTAAGCACAACTGATATACTTTTTTCGTATAATTGATTTAAATGTAGGTTCTTATTGCAAAAATTGTTTATGTTTTCACATAGTTTCTGCCATAAAAACCAACCAACAATAGCAATACAACATTTTGTTGTAACATTAACTGTAAGCATTTCGGATAACGCGGGTCACTCTGATGATTTACAAACCTCCGCGAATGTGATTCAAATACTCACTGACGGGTCTAAATCACTGAATGGTGTCGGTTCTGGCATATACTCCGAGCAGGTAAACTGGTGCATTCCTTTAAAGCTGCCGGACCACTGCAGTGTCATTCAGGCTGAAATAACGGTCATCTACACAGCCGCAAGATAAATTCGGTATGGTAAAATATACCGAAAGTAGGGATAATGTGTTCATCACATCAAAAATTGTTCAAGAATGCCTGATATCTCTAGAGGAGATAACGAAACATTCAATGGTCACCCTTAAGTGGGTACCCGAACACACGGACATACATGGAAACTGTATTGCGGACTCGCTGGCGCACGCAGACTGCACTTTAAATCGAAACGATTCAACATATGACATAGATGTCTCTCTCTAAATGAGCAAGCTACTTATTGCCCACAAGTTTCACCTTATTACCAATCAGAGATGGTTAGATAAAACTAGCTGTAGGGAAACAAGGAAAATCTGGCCCATAATAGATGAAAAAAGGATCATCTCAGAACCATAATCGCGGTCATAACTGGCCACTGGCCTATTGGGAGGCATATCAAATGACATCTGTAGAAGGTGCGGCGATGAAAAAGAGTCGACGGAAAATCTCTGTCATTGTCCGCCATTCGAAGATCTAGGAGATCGGTCAAAGAACCCTTGTCTCTCTAATATTGATTTAAACAAGATCGACTCCTTTTTTGAATCAACCGGATCGCTGCGTGAGAATATCAGCAGCCAGATAGCATAGGACCCTTGGGAGACGGGGCAACATAGTAACACAACGGAAACTAACTAATGGACCCACGTGAGCTGTGCTTGATCTCGGCTCATTATCCTGCCATGCATCCACCGTACATCATAAGGCTAATTTGAATCGGTGATGCAGCCACCCTATTAAAATTAATTGGCCTTGTCACCATTTGTATTCCTTTTTTTTCTCACCGTCGTCCCAAAGATATCTTCACGTGTCTGCAAACAAAATTTATTGGGAAATTGAGTCCAAAGTTTCAACTTTATATACAAAAAAAAAAGTTAGATGATCCGAATTCGCCCTTCTTCCGGACCACAATTTCGTATTTTTGATATTGTGGTGTACGGCTCTGATGACAGGCCATTACTGTTTTCATAAAATTTCTCATGACTTTTTCACAGAGAAATAGCTGTATATCACCTATGACGCGATGTATCTCGGATTTTGGCTCAGAAACTGCTTCTGGTCTATTCGCATAAGCCTGAGAATTTACAAAACCGCATGATCTTAATGGCCGATTGACATAAAAAATTTCTTGAGATAATTTGTTCTTGAAATCTTTGCTGCAATAGATCGATCGTAAAAGCGCGGTGTGGCAGGTGGCATGAAACTGCATACCGTCCAGATCCATTCAGTCCAGTTGAGACCACAAGCACTCCGTTATCATCTTCCTGTAACGAATGTCGTTCACAGTCCCAGTCACTTAGCATAACTATCCAAATTTTTGTAATAAGTTTTCACAATTATAATGCGTTTTTCTTTCGTAAAACGAAATTTCACAGTTTGCAATTGCACAACTTAAAAAAACTTAACACTAAATTTATGCAAAAGCCCAGCTGCTGACAAATTATATTCCATTTTCTTTCTTCTAATACAATTAGTTTCTCGCTTTGATTTTTTCCTATGCTTTTGTTTTAACGGCAGACATACTAATCAAAGTGGCTTTGTTGCATCAATTCGTAAATCCGTCTTGATTTATTTGGTTTATTTTTTATATGCATGAATTAATTTTCACAAACAAGTAGCAAGACAAATCGAACAAGGCGAATTGAAATTAGCAAACCTTGCGTCTTATATTAATTATATGTTCTTGGTTTCCCGTTTGTGAAACTTTTATCATTTTATTGCAGTTATAATAAAAATATTTTTTAAACTGTTTGTCATGTCATGTATTTGAACGTTTAAGTTATAAAAGCCAAATTTATATTTGCTGATTTTTATACAAAAAGACTCACTCACGCATAAAGTTTCAGAAACCCTTTTAATATAGAGTTTGTTGCCTTTAATGCAAATAATTCACATTGAAATACGCACATTTAGAAAAGCAAATGAAAATGACTTTATTATGGAAATGTTTTTAGTAAATAAATAGCATTGCAAATAAATTGAATATACACGTAGAGAAATGAATATACGAGTAGTAGCGATGTAATAGCAGCAATAATTAAATTCAATGTTGGCTCGAATGCATTTGTTGTTGAATATGGTTTAGTTAGGTTTATGTTATATGTGGTTTGAAAAAAACTTATCAAATAATTTTACACAAGAACAGTTGCTTAATTAACCGAACTAAACAAAAATGAAAATCTTCACAAGTTGTGAGTGAAAAATATCTTATTTGTCTTAAAATATTTCGCTTTCAGCTTAGATATTGATCTTGTTTTGCTACCAATGCGAATAATTCATCAGACTCATCTGCACCTATAAAAGGCCATTGAACCACTGAAAAGAATTAAATTTTTTCGAGTGTACTGGTATGCAATGCAATTGCAAATGTGTTGTTAATGTCGTCTAAAGAATTATTGCGTGCTTTTAATGCGTAACTGCGTATTTTGTTTTTTTTTTGTTTCTCTAAAACTTGTAAAAACTATTTAAATATATAAAAATTATACAACTTCTTGCCACAGACATTACGCACTACTGCAAAAATAAACAACATTAACAATTTATGATTATTAGTTGAGTCGTTATTTGGTTGGTTAAACAGACCATCACAACTTGGAAAAAATACTGTTAAAAAAGAATAAGGAGCCACCAAACTCACTTTATTATATGTTAAGAAGACAGGGAGGGTATGATGTTTGGTTACGTCATGTCATAACGAATATTTTGATTAGTATAAATTATTTAACAAATTACCAGCTTCCGTTTAAAAAAGTTTATTTTTGTATATAAAAACGACAGTAAATAAACGTTTTTTTTTTATCTCGAAAGAAAATAACAAAAAAATAGACGTCTAATCTTAAATGCCGATGACCTGACCGGTGAAGCAACCGCAATCATGTAATTATAATTTGTTTAAATATTCAACCATGAAATTGTTAAGGATGTCTGAGAGAATAAACTATTTTAAACACAAACTGCCACTTTTTATGGAGAGAGATTAATTTCAAATAGTTTGGGATTCCTTACTAATCTTCTACTTTTACGCCCTAATGCGTTTTTACACCCAAAATTAAATGTTTGTCTATTAAATCCCTTTTTTTATTTCTATAAAAAAAAACATGGCGCCATGCTGCTTGATTAGTACGAAGCTGTGTGTGTGTGTGTGTGTGTGTGCGTGCATAAACTACGACCGGAAATCTTTGTGGCGTTTAAAATATTTATATCGCGGCTTTTTAGATCTTTTCTTTTTTTTTAGTTCATATTTCTTCAATATCTTTCCTTATTTATCAAAAAACAAAATCTAAGCCATATTATTAAATAAACTTGGTTTTTTTTCTCCTCTAAATTTTCAGTTCTTTATTAAATATATTTAAACTCTTCTTGGAACATTTTCGTATTAGTTTGTTGTTTAATTAGATCATTTTTCTATGCGATTTTCTGGCACTTTATTAAAATAATTTTTGTGTGATTTCTCCAAATTCGTTAGCAAAGGGCGTGAGTGCCTCATTAATTCGGTTTTCGAGTAACAGGAAAACTGTTCAACTGCCACAAATAGCTTGAAAACGGTTTCGTTTATTTTGGGAGGTTGTTTTATTGGCCAATAACAGATGAGCTCGCTTCTTTGTTAAAGAAAAAAACTAGTACAAGGTATGAGTGTATTCGATAACTCTTAATTGGCTAGAGTGACCAGAATGGAGTACATGGAAACCATATAAAGAAAAATTGTTGGTGATCTTTGTGAAGATCATCAGCCTATCAAGCGTTAAAGTGAAGATTAACGTTCCACACAAAAGTGGCGGTAGAACCAAGCGAGCAGTGCAAGCTAAGATTCTACTAGTGATTTGGCGAACACCGATTCCAGGCAGTGCGAACTAGCTAGAAGCAAGAAAGAATTGTATTTGGCTTGCTTGGACTAGATTTACATACAGTCAGGAAGGAGGATTCAAGAGGTAGATTATTCCTAAAGGTAGTTAACCGGAATCGCAGGTTCTGGTTGTCATCAGAACTTAGCAAAGGTGCCGAATTGTTATACGGTCAGGTGATAGAGGAAAACGGGTAGAGACAGTCCAGTGTCGCCATCCAGCTAAGAGTAATTCTGTTTTTTTTAATAAAACAATAAAAAAAAGCATTAAAATCAACAAAAAGTATTTTTATTTGAATTTATGTAAGAGGACCCTGGACGCGAGTGCAACTATTCCAGCTTTAAATCCGGAGAAAACAGGGATCGGTTACAACTCAGCCTATAGGCTGATGTTGAAGATGTTGAAATCTTTCAAATGGCGCAAATTTCAACTCTTCGCTGACATTTGTAAATTAAACAGATACAGATCAATAAGAACCCAAGTTATTAACTCACAGAATTTCAGCAAATATAACACGTTTGCAGCACCTTGTATATTTGCATTGAAAGTGCTCATCAAAACCATGTGACATCATCAACATTGTAGATTCCACATAGATTTTATGATACCGATGAGAGCAGCAAATTATAGACATTATTAATTTTGAAAAGCTGAAAAAAATCTCCAGCGAATTGATTCCTGTTAATGTTTCATTTTACGCAAAGAAAAATATAAATGAAGCAACCATAATCTAAACGCAACGCACTATAATTAAATTATATGGTTATAGTCAAATCATAATATGTTTGAATTATATAGCAAAAGTAATATCAAACCAATGCCGTTGCTTGAGCGATATTGTTATTTTTAATTCAATAATAATATGTAGCCAAATAACAATAATACTATAACTAAATGTAAATATAATTTGACAATGCTTTATCATAGTATGGATCAAAATTATATTATTATGATCAAATATAATCAAACTACGGTCCCATTCCATGGTCATTTGTGTCATCATAAGAATCGAAGAATAGTAAAATGCAAACAAGAACTTCTTGATCACAACTTAATGCTTGAAATATTAAACAGCGGAAATTTATTGATTGCCTTAAACATAATATTGTTGTAGCTATAATTTCTATGGAGATATATACTTATATAATATTAAATAGCTTGCAGGAAATTAAGCGTTAATTATTTAAAAGCTACTTGATTAATTATTAAAACAGCATGCGCGATAAAAATTTAGTTTTTATAGAAAAATATTAGTTCAAAGGACCACTTGCAAGTTGATAGAATTTTTGTGTAACGTAACATCGACTTTTTTTAACCTGGAGTAGCACTCAGGGGATGGCCCTTACATATGCCATGTATTGTGCCGCAACTTGGATATTGGTTATGGGAAGGAGGATAAAAGAAGTAGTGTTTGTGGACGTTCGACTTGAACCTTCCCAAATTAAAAGTAACAGAAAAGACCTCTGCAATGAGTTTATTCCACATACGAAGTGTTCGACTAAAGAACGAATTTGCTCTGTAATGCGCAGTGCGATCCACTGGATGCGCTTTTAACGAAGAACGTGTTGTTCGCAAAAATGAGCTAGTTTCGGGAACAAGTTCCCTGATTTCATTAACGCACATTTCATTGTAGTAACGATAAGATAGTGTAACACATCTCACATTACATCGATGCTCCATTGAGTCAAAAGAGTTGGCTACACTACTGTCACTGAAGAGGTTCTTCTTGAAAGCGTTTGAATAACTTCAAAATACACTTTGAAGCACCAGCCCATACAAAAGAGATGTATTCCATTGAGAAGATCAGATGGAGTGAAGTACCTCTCACAACGCCTTAGAAAATCGAAGCACTTGGATGCTTGCTTTGAGCTTTGAAAAAATATGATCAGTCCATCGAAAATCACAATAGATTTTCATGCCAAGAACTTTAAGAGTCTCTGATTCCACAACACCCACACCACCCAATATTACAGATGGAGCAGCAGATGGAGTATACACTGTACTAGTATACGTCTAGAATTAATGCTAGTAAAGTTTACAGTTGATACTAATTAAACACCAGTTCGATCTCTGTCGGGGTATTGCAACTACATTTATTTCCATCTCTGGTTGGACTTTCACAATATTATTTGCAAGATATAAATATAAGAAATTATTTACACATCTGGTCACCTTTATGGCTTCAGTAACGATAATTTCCCAATTAGTACGAAAAAATAAAAACGTAACTGCCTCCAGTTAATATCGTGATTGGATTAAAAGATGCCGTTTTAAAATCAAACAGTAGCACAATGTTACCTTATTTTTGCAACTCCATAAAAGTTTCTTGCAACAATAAATAACAGCTTACAGTAAAGAATAATAATAGGAACTGCACAGCATCAACATCAGCGTTAGCAAGAAAAAAAACTAATTTAAGGCATGCAAATTTACTAAAATACGCTAATTTTTGCCGTTTATCTCATTATACCACAAAATCATACATACAGATTCAAAGCAACAAAAACTAAAAAATAACTACTAAATCTTTATCAAACACTTAAGTCCACAAAACAACATACATAAATAGAGGAGATAAACTTGAAATTGCAATTGCAATTCCATTTGTTATAACATGACGATTTATTTAAAAAAAATCCATTCTGTTTAAATCGTGATAAACTTCATTAAAAATAAGATTTTAATGCAGGCAGGCATATATTTTTTACGTTTGTAGGCAGTTTGTTCGTTCATTTTGTAAGCAAATATTTAATGAAGGTTGTGAACGCTAAAATGGAGAGAGAGGGCAAATGATTATTGGTTGAAGTTTTTTTTTTTGGGAACGTATTCATTCCACTTTTTCGCAATTACATTTTAAAACGCCCTAAAAATTTTTTAATGAATGTGAAAGAGGTTTTTTGTTTGAAACATTTTAGAAATCTTTTCACCCACTTTAGGAGATTATTGAAGTTATCGAAATAACCCAGCGACATTTTTTCTACTAACTTGGCATTAAATAGAAAAATACTTTTTACATAAAAATACTTTTTATTACATTATTTCCAAGCCGCTTAACCGATTTACATATATGGCTAATTAGAACGCAGCGTAGCTTCAAATAGGGTGAAAAGTGTTTCGGAAGTTGTAGTGCTTATAAATATAAATATGTTGAGAATATTTCATATGCATGGCAAACGACACAAAATTTGTCTGTACTCTTATTATGTTTTTGAACGATATTTATTCACACCTGTAGCTGCTCATTCAGGTAGAGACTTATTCTTAATTTCATCACGGCTTCTTAAATTTTACCATCTTTATATCTTTTCAGTAAATTTTTCAAAAATTTTAATAAATTTTGATTTAGTGGTTTTTTCCGATTCTGCATATTTTGCTGGGTTTTTAATTTTAATTGAACGATCATAATGAAAACTTACAACTATTCGTATGTCGGCTTACTCAATAGTGATCTGGGCCACAGAGGGAATTTTTACTCAAATAACATTTCGTTTATTTCATTTAATAAACTTTAAGAAACAATTTTGCTGCGTAATCGCAGTTAAGTATTTTTTTGCTCCTACTGCTTCTGTTGGTATTAAAAAATCCATCGAAATTTTTGCCGGCATTTAACAGTTTGGTTTCTCTATTATAGTTTGTCTACTACAAGTCATCGAGAATTTTATTTAAAAAAAATAATTTTGTGTAACTAATATTGAAAATCATTAGGGCGTCTGTTCACTCACAGCAGCTTTATTTTCTTTAATTTTTTTCCTTTCGTCTTTTTCACCGTCTTCTTGATATTTGGCATCATTGTTTGTGGCGGAAAAAGAAGTAGCTTTAGCTTTGATCCGCACCGTCTGAGGGAGTAAGCGTTAAATAATCTTTTAAAGCTACTGCTTAAATAGTAGTTAGTTGTTGGTTTGACGTTTAGGAGGCTCCTAAAAGCAGCATATGGCCGGTAATATAGTAGATAAATTCATTCATCGTCAATGTTTAGTTTTGCCTCTTTTCACATTTGACAGCCGCTCAATGATGAATGAATATTTCTTTGTCTTGTTTGTTGGTGGACTTTCAACAATGGGATTTGAAGAATATTGCAAAAATCATTTTACAATTAAGGAATGTGAATGCGATTTTAAAGTTCTTTCAAGTCTCAGAGATCGTTTATGAAATATTAACATTTGGTAAATGTAAAAGTATCATTGTTGATTAAAATAATGATTAGGCTCTTTTGCAATTATGAAAAAGTAGTTGATCGTTAAAAAAATTACAGTCAATTAACAGTTTACAACGTCTATTTTACTTTATTTATTTAATTAATATATGTATTATGTATTTATTTAAAGCGTCATGTTGAAAAACTTAACGTTTAAAAGATTTTTTTTTATAAAATGAAACCATTGAATAAACTATTCAAAGCCCTTTGAAAAGTTTTTGGAGTAAAACTATTCGAAAGTCTTTAAAGTTTTACAATTTCTTTTGAGAAAAACTGCTTGAAGTTCTCTGTAGAGTTTTCTAGATGAGAACTTTCAACTCCATTCGAAAAAAAATCCATAAGAATAGTTTTATATAAAAACTCTTCGTATATAGAATACTTAAAAAGTCTTTAAAAAACACTAGTGCTAAGGATTTGATAGGTATTTTTAAAATATATTTTAAATGAGAAGCATTTGAAATTATTCAAAATGTTTTTATAGAAAACTGATCGATTCTCTTTAAAGTATTTTTCTAAAACCGTTTAAATATCTTAAAATTGCTTTCTGTTTAGCGCTCATTGATTCTTTTCATAGTTTTTCACACAAAAATAATTAAAATGTTTTCAAAATATTTCCTCTCAAAATTATTTGAAATTCTTCAAAGTATTAACTGTGGACATATTCGAATACCTTTGTAAAATATTCTATATAAAATCGTACAAAGCTACTGTCAGAACTCTGAAATGTTTGAATCTCATTGAAAACTGTTCGAAGTACTTCAATAATCTATAAAAACCAGTTAGAAACAGTTTCAGACGTTTTTCTTTGTCGAAAACTGTTCTAATCTTTCCTAAATCTTTACAAAAGAGAACTGATTAAAATTATTTTCCAACGCGTTTTTTGTACTTTTAAATGTTGCAACTTTAGTCGACCAACGGTAGTCCTGGTTGTTTCTTTTAAAAAATGATTGGAACCTTTTGAAACTCTTTGAAATATTTTCATTATAACTGTTCGCCTTTTTAATTTTTTTCCATAGAAATCAGTCAAAATCTCTTTGAAATAAAAAAAACTTTTAAAGTCCTCGCGTAATTTCTTAATGAAAACTTTTAAATCGTTTCTTGCGAAAATTTAGCGAATGTCGCAGAAGTTTTCTACAGAAAACTGCTCGACCTCCTCTATTAGCGAAAAAGAATATTTTTAGAAAGTACTTTTCGAAAAGTTATTATTAAAATCTATTAAAAATGTTTGCACGAAAACCATTTAAAATTCTTCTAAATATTAAAATTTCTTCAAATATCTTTTAAAATGTTTCCCATTCTAAAACTATTCAGATTTCTTTTACGTATTTCTTAAAAAAACTACTAAAAATTGATGGAAATTTTTCTATACAATTTTTTTTTAGTTCCTATGAAATTATTCATTATTAAAAAAATTTAGAATCTTTTAAAAGTTCATAAGTTTCACAAATATATTTTCTCGGAATTTTTTCTTATTGTTTTTCTGTAGAAAAAATATGAAAATTTATTCAAAGAACTATTTTAATCACCGCGCAAAGTTTTTCAAGTAAAAATCAGTCGAAAATTGTTCTAAAAGGTTTATTTTTATAATTGTTCGAAAAGAAAATTGTCCGGGTTTTTGTGGTTTAAAAAAATTATACGCAAGACTCTTTGAAAATGTTTCCAAACTTTTTAAGGATCTTTTTATAAAAAACTTAAAACTTTTGATAAGTTTTTTTATAAGAAACTGTCAGAAAAATGTGTAAATGAAGAAATCATTGGAACTAATTAGAAAATTTACCCTTACGATGGATGGAAGCTTGGGAAAGTCGCTGTTGAATATTTTATGGTATTAACATAAGAACTTACAAACAGCTATTTTGGTCAAAAACACTGCCTTTAGTAAAAATATCTGGCTAACTCTGAAATTTTTTTATAGAAAAGTTTTTAAAAATTTGTTCTAACCAGATATTTCAAATGGGTTTTCTGTGTTTTCGATACAGTTTTTAACACCAAACGTTCTATGTTTTTCACTTTTCTGCACTATTAAACTAAATTTACTACCACCAAAAATCTGTAACAAAATAAATGTTTTACACATTTATTTAAACAATATTTAAAATAAAACAAGAGATAAAAATCTAAAACAGCCCTGTAAAAAACTTAATAAATAAAACTGCCCGCCAACCAACCACCGCTTGTTTTTGGATAGAAATTCTTGTCGCAACATTTTTAAGTCTTAAATGAAAATTATGGAAACTTTTCGTTTTAGCACGTTTGTGCACACTTGATAAATGACAATTATATTTTCTAGTTCATTTTCCTTCAATAAAAAATTTACATTTAAACTACTTTTTTATCTCGGTGCTGAACTGAACTGAACTGTCCCTTTAGGCCGTTCAGGAACAGTTGTGTCTGAACTACTACTCGTATTGTTAATAAAATTTTATCTTTTCAAATTCACATTCAAACCAAATTAGTCTCAGAACAGAACAGCAGAGAAGTTTTGTTTAAAAACGTTGTCACGCTTGAGATCTTCTATAATTGTTTGTTCCGTAGTTCGTTGGTTATTTTTTTGTTTTGTTTTTGTGATTAAATGGAATTGTAAGTCTCACTGCAGGTGTAAATACATCATGGATGAAGTGTTTGAATTCAAAGAAAAGTTCATGTTTCACTGTTTGCCATCAAATGTAAAAATATTTAAATTACTGTTTGTCTGTTTGGTGATCGGATCATGTCTGACTGATGATGATCTTCCCTGCTCGTACTTTTGTCTGTTGTGGAGTTGTTTAAGAAGCTCGAATGAGTGACAAGTATTTAATGAATTCTGCACTGATTATGTAAATTAAATGAAATTTAATGGTGGGGAAATGTTTTAAAATGTATTCCCATTTTCTGCCTTTTAAGAAAGAAAATGCTATTAACGACCGCGTTTGTTTAGGCATAAAAAATTCCAATTTAGTGTCTTATAAATTATGCAATAAGCAGATGTCTAAGGCAAACGGAAAATGCAATTTTAAGCAGGAAATTCAAAATTACACACTTTTAAAAATGCTAGGCTATTTTTTATTAAAATAAGCAGAAAATAATTCAAGTGGAAATTATTTAGAAATAAATTACTGAATCTTAAAAATCATAAACGCTCACCTGATTCAAGTGAATCACGCATGATAACGCGTGATTAAAAATGATCGTAAGTAATATAATCAATCAAAAGCATGCTCCCACTTTAACTAAATGATAAAAAAAGTTTGGCGTGAGTAAGTTTGTCTGAATCGTTTCATGATTAAAGAAATATTTTATTTTACAATTTTTTTTTTTGTAATTCAGCGCTAAACCACAAACTGTATTTCAGAATTTTCATTCCAAATTAATTATGAAGTGATGGTGGCTTAAGCATTTTTGGTTGATAATTTTGCTCGTGCATAAAACATATTTTTATTTATTTCAGTCTTAAGCGCGCATTTAAAAATTTTTTTCCTCAAACTTTGCACTTTTTGGAGCTTATTTTTACTTTTTATGTTAAATATGCTTACGTGTACTTATGTAATTCTTAATTTTGAACAAACCTATTTTCTTCATTCTACGATTCAACTGATTTTTAGAAATTTTCTTCTGCGCTATAGAAAACTTTCCCTGAACTGTTCCTTATTTTCAGTTTGAGCTAAATCATAAAAAATAACAATGCCTAAAGAAAACATCCATGTTTGGCAATATTTCAGTTATTTATGGAACGATTTGACTGAATTACATATATCGTCTGCTCATTATTGGCTTGGCACATATGCCAAAAAGTCGGAATGAAGGAAGACTTCAAAGAAGGATTACGCGAAGGTTTCTGAAAATATAGCTAATAAATTATTTTTTATTTTTTCAAAACTACTGGCGGCATATTTTTTTAAACAAAAATGTAAATGAATGTGGTTAGAAGTTAAAATTATTTTAATGAAAATGGAAATTGAAAATCTTATTTGGTACCTTAAATGAAATTTTTTCAAAAGAATCGTGTGTAATAACTTTATATTATAGCATTTAACTAGTTTCTGCTGATTGCTGATGATGTTTTTGGGCTTATCCGTTGCCGTTGAACTTTTGCTCCAGCTCCTTAATTTATTTTGGTTCTATTTAATTTGCTTCTGTTTTAACTTCTTTGTTTGTTATGGATGTGAAGCAAAGCTAGTTTGAAGATTATTTTATATAGGGTGGCGCAAAATTAACGCTATGATCTGAATGTTTTATAACTTATTTATTTAAAATTTGTTTGTTTCTTTTTTTATGATTTATACAAAGAAGACTAGAGACATTTAAAATTGAACTGTATACAATAAAACAACGAAGAAAAATCAATGATTTTTTTTTATTTTTTTTTTCTAACGCAACATCCTTATCGTCGATATTTTAATATTCTGAGTGGATCCTCAGTGTCGATAATAATAAATCGGCTGATTGCAATTTTTCGTCAACATGGTTCGGTAAGGAGTCCCTCTGGTTCCGGAAGACTAAGTACGGTAAACACCACCGTAAATATTCAACGTGTACGTGAACCTGTGGAAGGAAATCCAGAAACACCAACTAGGGGACGTTCTGCGCAAACTTGTGCATTGTCCCATCTTTATTTTCTGTGCTGTTGCATTTTAAATACTCAAATCGTCTTTCTAAAAATCTTAAATAAAAGAAAAAAATTTATTTTAAATGAATCTAATTTATCTCTATTTATTGTTATCTCAGACAGCATAAGACATTTCACGAAGCAGTGTTTGGATTCAAAATATATATACCCATCCCTATTTCAGTTTACGGTATATAGCCAAATTCTTGAAATCATGTGTGAAATATTATTTACAAATTGAATCCCGAAATTCTAGTGTGTCTTGGAAAATAATCTTTCAACTTCAGGCAGATGAACCGATACACAGGCATTGTTAATTAACTCTTCCGCTTATGATGATCCTTTGATGCCATTTTTTATATCTCAAAAAACGTGATTTTGAAAAAGACGTCATTCTTCTCATTCTCATTCTTCAACTTGTGCAAAAAATTCATTCAAACATCTTGTTTACTCACCCTATTGAGGTGTGAGTAAATTAAAAGTTTTAAACTCGCGCTTTACTCGGCGCAACTTAAAACTTTCGATTGAGGAGTCCTAAACAAAAATTATTTCAAAAGCTTTACAATAATAAAATGTATACTTTCAATGTCAGTTCCGTAGTAACTCTCAAAATATTTGATGGGACACTGCCAATCAAATCTGGTGCTTTTTTATTTTAAATATTCTCGTAGTTTTTAGATTTAAAAAAAACGACAACAGTCACCTATTTATCCAATTATGCATTTCCTGTTGGTGAGGATGATGATGAAGATAATAAAGCAAATGACGATTTACACAAAAACAACTGTCTGTCTGTAGTGAAAGAAACAATTTTCGAATGAACAAGTATCTCTGGTTGTACGAAACATTTAGCTCTCATTATTATGTCAGTTAATCGTTTGAAATTGTTGAAAGTTAAATATTTAACTGAATAAACCAAGTGTTAAAATGCAAACTAAAATGCATTTAACATTTTGAAAGAAGAAAAACAATACAAATGTGTATTGTAGTTGCTCAAAAAAAAAAAAAACACTTTTCAAATCTAAACGAGAAAATGAGTTAAATACAAAATGTGCACAGAGAAATTACTTGCGACAAAAGTAACGTAATGACGACAAAATATTTAAACTGTCAACATATTTCACGCAACACATCACGCAGCAACATCACCACCCGTTTTAGAAGCATTGAACGCGTTAATTTTATTTTTTTTAATGACGTTGCCTTTAATTTAGAGATAATTTAAAAACATTTATTTTGTTTTTTAATTTCTGAAATATGTTACCATTTGTCTAGAAATAAGTTAGTAACTTTTTTATTTTATTTTTTCAAAATTAATTTTTTAGTTTATTTTTAAATTTATTCTTTTAATTCTGCACAAAAGTCTGCGACTTATTTAATTTATTTTACACGAGTCAGTGCACATCCAACTACAACCTTTTTTTGTTGTGGTTAAAGCACGGATAACGAAAAACTAAGTGCTAGTGACCCCATCTGTGATACACCTGAGTTATCACTTTTTGTTATTCATCATCATTAACGCATATGAATTTTTTTTAGCTAAACACTTGATCGTTATTATAAATTTAAATAAACCCCGGTAACAGTCACCAGTTGAAGTGGTTTATCTTTGGAAGCGGAAGTGATTTTTATCAACATGAAAAAGTGGTAAATGAGACTGTTTCATTCGCTATTAAAAATTACCACTAGATTTCTACCTAAATTTGGTGAAATAATAAATTTCTTAGTTAATTATTTGTTAGTTAACTATCAATCACTTCACCAATTTAAAAATACGTAACTATCTCTGTTAATACGATATCTAATGAGATAATTATACTCTACATGATACTGGTATGCTTGTACAATCACACAATTACAAAAACGTGTCGGCCAAATTAGAAGAACTCTCCGAGAGTTATGAAATTGAATACAGATTAAAAAATGTTGCAGCAAGGATTCCCATACCTCCTTATTATTCTGAAATTAAAAAGAAAAATAGTTTTATGCGAAAATCACGCTCACGTAAGTGGAAAAAAGTTATTCGCAATCTCGCAAATAAAAAATTTAATGAAACAAATTAGAAAAAAAACAAAATACTTGAACATGGATCGAATACAGAGAATAAATTTGTTATCATATTTAATTTAAAGAATTTATAAATTTTTTATTTATTAAATTAGATTCAGTTATGGGAAGGAGTAAAAATATAATAATTTATTATAATAAAAATTATCAATGTAATTGAAAAAATAATAAATAAACTTAATCAAGAAATGGTGGGGCTATTTGTGGTATTAAAAATATCAATTAATTGATAATTCAAGTTTGACAAACTAATGTACGCTCACGGGGTTTAAATAAAAGCTAATCAGGATCTTGTGGTATTCACGCTAATCACGTGAGCGGTGCCTATCTCTAGTTATTAGCCCACATATTGACACCAAATTTTGTTACATTTAGTGCAGAAACACAAAAATTTTTGAATGCTCACATGATTTTTCTACCAGACGGGACCATCAACAAAATATCTTCGTAAAAGGTTTGTGAAAAAACAAATTTTTATTTGTTAATCCTGAAGCAGGACTGTATTTTAAATAAACTCAAAATACAAAATTTTAAGCAAAATACGTTTTTCGTTTCGGCATTTTTTTTAAAGAGAAGTAACACTCAGACAATTAGTATGCCTACTAACCCGTAGGTATGTTACCTTCTTTTGGGAAAGGGCTAGTGAGAGAGAACAGATGGTGAAAGTGAGAAATCTTAATATTGCGCTGATATTGCGCGTGGTGTTAGTTTTTAGATCAGTGTTGCAGCGACTTTGATGTCAAGTAGGCGCAATAAATGTGTTTAAAGCTGTGTAGCCATGTTTTTATTAATTATTTTATTGCGCTGACGATATTGCTACAATACCGACGAAGGAGGGCGCTGTGATGTCCGCTAGCAGACACCAGTATCCAGGATGGGGTTTCACGATTTTTGCTTTGTTAGATAATATTTACATAGGATCCTAGTAGTAAGTGGAGCAAAATTAATTATCCAATTTTGTTTTTGGATAACTTTTTTAGTAAATAAAAAAAATTATCTTGAGTGATGGGAATCTATATTTAGGCCCTTACAATTTTTTTCTGTTAAGTGGAAAAGATGATATCTGCCAACTGGCTAACGTCCGTTTTGATATATGTATGTATGTACATTTGTGCCCGTTTAATCGTCTTCCATTTTCCGCAAGATATCCGGTGATAATTGTTCCCATTACTGTCAAATGTTCTCTTTAAGGGCTGCGATTCTCTAGGGATTGTTGGGATAAGCCTACGACTTCAAGTAGCCCCAAAGAAAAAAGTATGGTTTGGTTAATTTGGACGATCTTGCCAAATCGCCAAAACAGTAAATTTCGCGACCAAGAAACGATTCCACACAATTATTCCATGCTTTGGCAGAGTATAGCGCCCCATTGCATGTCTAGTTCACAAATCTCAAATATGATTGCGTCCGAGGTCATTTGCAAAATTTATAGCATCTTCCAATAGAGTAATTAATTTTGCGCCGTCCTGTATAATCAAATTCAAACCACACACACCGAAAAGCTTATGGAAAAAATACCAGAGAACAGCAAAAGCGAAAATGTCCGATATTTTTCAAATTTTTCTATATTTTCTCTTGATTGAGTCAGTCTAGAACAATTAACCCACAAGTGCAAATATTGCAAGAGTTAGCGGCTTGCAGCATCGATTGTGTCTTCTTGATCGTATCGTGTATTTGTTTCTTAACACATCTCAAACCATCAAAACATTAATCATATTCAGCGCCATCTCTTGAGTATAGTGCGAAATAAAAAGTACTAATCATTCAGCATTTAATTATATTTTTATTCATGAACATTTAACATTTATTTAAAATCCTGCTCAATCATTTTTTGAATAAAAGCGGAACTAAATTTTCAAATACGAGCACATCTGATTCTTAAACACAATTATTTACTAAAGATAAACAACAAAATAAATATAAAAAAATCAATTGTCATGCATTGAAGTGATCATTTATGAGCCACATAAAAAACTTCAACTGAAACATTTTACAATTTATTCAAAAACTTGTGTGTGTATGTGCCTTTAAAACGCACTTCATGGTTGTTTAAATGAAAAAATTCGTTAAAAAAAACTCGGTCATTGTTCAACGTAAATAATCGAAATGTGGGGTAAAAACTGTCAAATCATTCGGTAGCTAAAGTTATTAATTAGAAAATAATGTACAAAATATTTAAATATTTTAATATTATTATTAAATGATTATATATAATAATCTATTTTATTTTATACAACGACGTAATGAAAAATTAGGGCATGCGTGATGGAAAAATTTATGAATTTAATGAATTAAAATTTTTAATAGCATTTAAGTCATTAATAAATTTCAGACCTCTTAAAGATCTTAAACGTTTCTTACTGAATGTATGTATTTAATATTAATACATTAAAAAATAATAAATAGTTCTATTTTATTGAACATAATTCTTAATAAAGATTTCGAAATTAATCATTTGTTTTTCATTTCTTTATAAAAAGTGCAATGAAATCTTTCACTTTCACTTTTCGTTTTGTTTTTTGATTGCTGAAAATGAACATCACAAAATCAAATTTTAATCCTCTTAAAAGATTAATCGTTTTAAAGATATTTGACACCTCTGTTAAATGAAGTGCGCACATGTATTACGAAATTGATTTCAAACAAAAAATTATAAAATTTTTGTAAATCAACTATTCTTTAAATAAACGTTCAATAACACTTATGAAGTATATCCGGACTTTTACTTTTGCAAAAAGAGAAACAAAAAAAAAATTTTTAAATTGTTCATATTTAGAATATTTAATATTTGTAAACAAAAGATTTTTGTAAGACGGATGTTTCCAAAGAAATTTTATTTCTCAACAAAGCATCACAACTATTAATTTTATTTTTTTTATTTTATTTTAAATGGAAAATTCAAATTGGTTAGTACTCATTGAGAGTTATGAAAGCAGGTTTATTAATTCATAAAATAAATCAAAATACAGGAAAAGCTACGTAATGCTGACAACACTAAAGTAGAAAAGAACTTAACATCATATTGTGATTTTTGGAAAAATTATTCGTCGTGCCGTTTTTCATCTTATGTAAAAAAATATTACTTTCCTAATAAAAATAGTTTGTATTTTCAAAAAATTTCTTAAATAAAAAAAAAGAAATGGATAAAGTCAGATTTGAACTACTTAAGCAAAAACAATCCCTTTAAACGTAATAAATTTTTACAAATATCCTGTGTGATTTAAAAACTTTAAACTCGTTTCTGAACAACGAGTTTGTTTGAGAAATGACTAATTTGCAATAAAGCTGCGATGTATATGTACATATATCTGTATTTTGTTTAATAAAAATTTTACAAAATAAAGGCTTGCATACCTACAAACATCCTTCTGTAGATTTTTATCAAACAATATAATTAAAAGTTATATTGACTCTTTTTTCAAATATTTGAGCAAATGGGGAAAAAATTGGCAAATCGGAAAATTGGAAAATATATCATTGTGACACTACTATCGTCACGATGGTTTAATATTATAAATTATAAAAACAATTTGAAGTGATAACGTGTACGTTTTCATAACGTTCTTTGGCTTATTGGATAACAATTTTTGTCGTAAATTTTTATTAGCCCCGTTAATGACGACAAATTAACAAAAACTCAAAAAAAAACTTATTAAAAATTATTTAAATAACTGCACTCGCATAAATAATAACAAATAATGAAATGGCCGCTTAATAAGAAAATTTTAAATTGATGCCAAATAATCCACCCAGTTGTTCAGTGATGCTTAAAAAAAATAATTAAGCCGATTAAAAAAAATTTAATCAAATCACCAACTAATTTCCATTTAATAGCCACAATAATTAATTTGTTCACACAAACGCACAGCAATAGATTTTAGATGTGATCTTTTTCGTAAAAACAAAACTTGATTAAAACTTATTTTTAAAGGGGTCCACAGGAGAGAAGTCAAAAATCACATTGGCATTAATACACATTTTGTAGTAGTTTATTATATATATTTTTTTATTGCTAGAGATTAAAAATATTTGTTAATTAAACGTATAAACGACATTTGTTTAATTGAATTTAATAATTTTTTTTTGTGTTGTTATCTTGTAAAATAGCAGCAAAAGCAATAAAGCGATATGTGTTATATAACTTCTTAATAACAGCAACTGAACAATATTGCTGCATTTAACCATGTGAATAATTACTAAAAAAGTATTTATGATTTTAATTTGTCAGGTTTGGGAGTATTTTTGCATAATTATATTGTGCGTGTTAGATTTTCTTCCTTTTACTGCAAGCCTTGAGTTCCTTTCAAAAGGTATGTGAGATAAAATCATAAATGTTATATCCGTAAATTCAGTAATCGAAAGTTCAGCGCTCGAAAGTTATCACTTGGCAGCATATTTCTTCGCCAAATGTTTATTTATTCAATTAATTGTCAGTACAACTACTGCAACATTTTATTTACTGTTGTAAAAGTTTGCAGACAGGTTGCACAAATTCACTGCATTTACGTATTCACCTATTTACCCATTTTCAATACAAAACTCAGATTTTAGTGAAACGATTTAAGAGGCCAAACTCACCCACCTTTCAAACTTTTCTTATGTTGTCCCCTTTTCCGTATTTAATTATTTTGGAATTAAATGGTGATCAATTACCAACTCCCAAGCTTGGAACTTATTGCTTTGCACATTTTCTGTGTCACTATTAAAGCAGCGACAAAAACAGCAACAAAAGTGGTTTAGTAACTTTTATTGAAATTATTGCAACACCTGCACTCACGCCACCACAACTTACAAAAGAAGATCTTGCAACACTTATGTGGGGTATTTGAGAGTTGCTGATCTTGCACAGGGAAAACGATTTGAAAAAAAGCGCGATGAAAGATAGAGGAAAGAAAAAGAAAAGTTATTTTAATGCACAAATCCTGAAAGCGCAACAAATTTGTTTTGACTTGACATGAATTATCATTGAAATATTTATTATTTATTTATATCTACTCAAATTAAAGCACTTGTGTGTGTAAATAAAGTTTATCGGAAAGATTTGCAAATAGATTTTATATTCTATGGAATTTGTGCTTAATACGAGTAATTAAAAAAAAGGAAAAAAATAACTGTGCGCTAATATGTAAATTCTGAAATCTTTGAGTAAGTTTTAAAAGATTCGTCCGAATGAACTTGATTAAAGCTTATGACCAGGGTAAGTTTAAATATGCACAAAAATTATTCAAATATGCATGCAAATATTCCTCAAAAAAACTTTAAAATATGTTCAAAAATATGCACCCGGAAATACACAGACTAATAATTTTTAATCAATTTTATGTAAACAAATGTTTATTGCAAAATATAATCACATGTTTTTTCAAGTTTTGAAATTGAAAGGATTTTCGATTCGCACAAAACGATGTTACTGTATATGTTGTTTTTAATCTTGGCAAAAATTTGAAGGCCAACATTTCGATTATATAATTTGTTCAATTTTTCAATAAATATTTTATTCTTGATATTTTAAAGTTATTTTTTTACGTCTTCTATGACGGATAAACTTTCATATAAAGGAAGTCCTTTGGTTTAAATTTTTATTATGCTGTGGAAAATACATTCAAAATTATCTTTAATGTATGATAAATCTGTTGCTATCGATTAGCTCTTGAGTAAAGCCTTTGCATTACATATCGACTCTGCCTCATCTTCAGAAGCTCATTTAAAATGCAATTTGCAACAATTGAGTTAACATTGCAAAATGTAAGCGAACAAAATCTGCAAGCCGGACATGTAACATGCAACATTTTTAGGTAAAACATTTTTAATGATCGCATTGTGGAGACCATATATCGATCGAGCTGATGCATAATGCATATTTTTCTTGCAAAAGCATGTAGATCAGAGAAAAAACAAGATATAAAAGAAATATATAAATAAGGTTCCTCGTAATTAATTAAAACTATCGATGTGTTCCTGTTTGATTTGTTACTACAAATTAAAAATAATAGCAATCCAAAAATAAATTTTGTATTAAAATTCAACATAATTTATTGATATTAAAACGATTGAAATTTTCATAAATATATATATGTATGTGTATGCTGTGGAAAACAATTTTTTAGAAATCAAATCAATGGTGACAAGATACAGCTCAGCTTTTTATATTATCTTTATTTTATAACAAATTTTTCTTTGCATTTTTTGACAGGCACTGCAACATTTATCTAACGCGCAATATTAGAGTTGGAAAAATAATTAAACTTTCTCACTTTCACCATCTGTCCACTCTTCCTTCCCTTTCGCAGAAGAAGGCAACAAACTACTGGTTGGTACGCATATTAATTGTATGAGTGTTACTACTCTTAAAAAAAATTCATTAAATTTGTTGAAACAAAGTAAAATCTAATATATTGAATAATCGAAAATCATAGTAGAATTCATTTCACTTGAAATTTGGTATAATTTTTTTTTGCAGATTAAATTAAAGAAAAGCCCAAACAAAGAATGTATTAGAATGTATTTTTCCTCACCAACTTCAAAAATAGAAAATGCATGTAAAAGTAAACACTTGAGAATTCAAAAGATCAAAAACTTTAGTCCCTGTTTTGATTATTCGCCCGGAAGCATGATGATCCGAAATGTCCTTCCGCACAATTCTAAGCGAGAGAAAACTGATTTGCATTTCTCTAATGGGGGCCGTACACGTTGCAACCGTTGGTAAAGTTGGTTGCTAATCAAGTACGGTGTTTGGCTCACAAGCTATACTATCTAATTTCGAGTAAATGAGGCAAATAAACTCGCAAAAAATATTGTTTGTTATATTGTCACCGCGAAAATAAGCACAAAATAGAATGAGGGTATGCGACATGCACATTAACGTAACCATCGAGTTGTACAGCATGTCAAAAATGAAAACTTGTTAATCATCCATACAACCAAGATACAACTTTATACAATAAGCCCACAAACTTTACAATCTCGTGCACTACCTCCTCAATTTGTAGCAACGGTAGGAATTCGTATGGCGTTCATTAACTTATTTATATGCAGAGGATGGCTGCAACGACAAGTCGAAAAAAAAGTACATGTTATCTTGCAAAATTCGAGATCTGCGAATACAAATCAATCACAACCATAAGCACAAGCCAACGAAAGCTTTCGAAATAGAGAAACCCAAATTGATTCGATTTCTATTGGCCAGCTTTTTTTGAAACAAATTTTCTTTCGACACAGGCATTACATTTTCACTTTTAAATATTTTTGATTACATAAATTTTGTTGAGTTATCAACATCGAAAAACGTGTTGACCCTGCGGCTTTTGAAATTTCAGATATATTTTTAAAAGGTCTGAAATATGCCCTAAGTTCTACTTTTCTTTGTTTACCTTCGTAACATTTTATAAAATGACTCACCTTGTCTTCGAGTACCAACTCTCCACTTTCATTCTGTATAAAACACGTTTTTCTTTCCTCTTAATCTTAAAAGATCAAGTCAAAAAGAAAAAATGTTCTCATAAGAAATACTTGTATCTTATAAATGAAAAAGAATTACTAATTCCACCACCCAGGCGGTCGACTTAACTTATTGAAATATATTTGAGTAATTTCTTTACAAATTTTCAATTTTTTTTTACAGATATTCAATGGTCAACAGTTGGCTAAATAATAAAAACAAATGAATTCATCAGTTTTCAACTTTTTTTTGTGATTTCGCATACATATGATCGGACCAACAACTTAAGAGTAAAATTTGTAATAAATTTTTGTTCAAACATTTTTATTCCCATGAATCCCTATCACTCTTGATTGACTCTAATTGTCCCATTCATTGAAAAAAGCCAAAAAAATACAAACGTTTAATTTAAAAATTTTTATAAATAAATACTTTTTATTGTTAAAAAGATTAAAATTTCTTTTACACATTTTTTTCTACAAAAACGCTTATAAATAAAAGTCATCATCTTATCAACGCTTAAATCATAATAAACCTGAATCACTTACTCATTTTCAAAAGAAAACTTCAGAAATTTAACAAAAAACCCACGTTTCTCTTACAAAAAACAAATAAAACAGTAGCCGCCCTTTACCGTTTATAATCCTAACAGTTGCTGTAGGGAATCATGTCAAATGCCCTAAAGATATGATTTAAAATAAAGAATTGTCACAGTTTCCCAAGAATAATATTTTTCTTAGTACTTTATCTATTTATTTAAGTATCGGTAGTACGACAGAGAAATTGATACTTTGTTGAGTGTTGGAAAAACAGTTCCAAGTGTGGCTTTGGTAGACAATACGTGGCTTTACTTCAAAATCAATAACAAATTTTAATGTTCTTAAGCAACTTTCGATGGAGCAATAGGCTTTTAATTAAAACTAAATTTTTGTTTTATTACTTGTTTTTTTCTTCTCAAAATGTGTTCGTAGACAAGCAATTTGGTATGTTCTTAAGAAGTATTTTTAAAAATTAATAAATTTCATAAATTTCATTTTCAAGTAATATTTAAGAAATACGTGTAAATGAAGTTTGCCGATTACCGATCAAAATTAATCATTTCAACAACTCATTTGATTTATTCGTTGATATCCGTTAGAAAGCTTGCCACTAAAGTGCTCTTATCAAAGATCTTCTTCATTCAGAGTTTATAATTCTACACAACAATCTTATTATATGAGCTCATAAAATAATGTGGCTAAACTGCAATTGAAAATTAAATTGAAACCGCATTTATCGTCTTAAGAGAATGTAAAACATTTTTTTTCTGATTGAAATTCATTTTAACTCTTGGTTAGAAATGACAAATAGTGTTCTTATTGACACCGCGAAAATAAGTTAAAAATAGAATAAGGTTGTGTGACATGCCCAATAACCTTGCGATCAAGTTGTACAACTTTATGATCTTTTGGACATCCAAGACACAAACTCTCATGCACAACCTCCTCAAGTTGTATCAACGACAGGAACGTGTATGACATGCATAAAACCCCTACCAAGAAGTCAACTTCCAAAGGAAACAAAAAAACTGAACACAGAAACACGGACACACACGAAATTTGCTCGGTTCTGAAAATCATTGCGATCAGAATGTGTGACAGGCCTGAATATCTGTTTTTTTTTCGTTTGTAAATTGATATTATTTTTTTTAATTCATTCGAAGACATTCAGATGGATGTACGCATGAATAGAATATATGACAATATGGATAAATTAATGGATACTTATGCGATATGACGGCAAATTGTAGAAGAATAATGAAATTGTTGGAGGTGAAATTTCTACAAATAGACAAACACTGACGCAAGTTCGACAAATAAAATAAAACATCATTTGAAGTGGTTAAAAACGTTTGCATGCAGTTCCAGATGACATCAATGTCTTGTTTATTATTTTCTTGTTGATGTGCCAATGACTTCTTTTATTGTCATTTGAGTTATACTAATTTAACAACAATAATAACAATGTTATCTTTTTTATAAAATATTTCAAACTTTTCTTGTACGCACATAAGAGCCACGAAGTTAAATATTAACCCCATTTCTTTCTTTAATTTTATTCTCGTATTGTTGTCATTTTAATCGGAAAATATTTATAGTATAATGATAAATTTTACCTGTAAGGAGTGGAATTACGAATGTGTCTCCATGTTGGCTGTTAGTTTAAAAAAACAATAATCGGTTTCTATCATTTGTTCATGTGGTTTCTTTATCAGTTTTTTATGTTAAACTAATTTGAAATGACATTGACATGTTAATGTTACTTTGTTTTTGAAGTTGTTGGTTTTATATTTTTAACAATAAAATGTGTGCTTAATAAATATTTTTTTATAATTATGTTATTCTTAAGATGATTATTGGTGTTTGTTTCTGTGAAGATGTTTCAATATGCATGTTTTTTTTATTTTCTTTATTTTTCTGTAGAAATTTAGTTCTGTAGACAAAAAGTCTGAGGAGAATTAAAACAGAAGCTGCTAGAGAAAATAAATAGATTGCATATTTTTGGAAGATTTCTTTCCGAATATAATTTTTGGGATTAAATTAGAGTTATAAACATAAAATTATTATGATTATTAATTCCTTTAATTCCTTTAATTTAATTTAATAAGGAACACAGGAACTCTAAATTTCTTGAGGTCTCGGCAATCATTTGGTTTAAAACGAGAAGCTTAATAGGCTTTTGCATCCGATCCAGGAACTAAGGCTGCCAGCACGGCCTTCTGGTGGACTGGTTTAGTAGCCTTACATCTCGTTTATATAGCGAGCTACTTGTTACAATATCCAACGCCCGCTTCCAGCTGCCTTTAGGATGAGGAACAGTCGCTGTTAGTTGTTGGCTATTGGTTATTTGAAGGCGCCAATCACTCGCCTTGGCGTTCCAAGTATTGTAGGCACTCAGAACTTGTTAAGAGTCCGGTGCCATCCTAACCCACTGAGACTGTCCATTCGGAATCGCTAATTGTACATGACTGCCAGCTGTTCCGCATATAGATAAACGGCTTTCCACTATCTGCACTATCTGGACGAGCCTGGTATCATTCAGCTATGCTTCCTTAGGTCGTGGAATGAGCTCACTTGAACAAGACCATTAATCTCATTTTCGTGTAATGTTCAATCCACTCCACATTACTCTGGATTCAAAACCTACATACATACATAGTTCAGTAAGAAATCATATCAAAATGCGGTTTCCGCCATCCAGACGATTGAATAGAGCAAAACATTTTTATGAAAAGCACTCATTTCTATAAAAAAATTCTTATAGAAATCAATAATTCACAAAAAATTCTTAAAGTTACCAAGTAAAACTCATCACGAATCATAACTTCATCAAAAGAAATCTAAAATCCATAAAAAATATTAAAACTATTAAAACATTGAGGTTTCCATTAAATAAATTGTGTAGTATAACCTGTTGACACCTTCAGTGCAGTTGTAGCTTAAATTGTTTCAAGTTTTATTTAGCAAGTAGCAACAATTTTATGTCCCTGCCCGTCGTCGCACTGTGGCTGAAAATCGTTTTTCATTGGCCAAAAGTCAAATTTTTTTTTGTCACCGATTTTTAAAATTTTTACGCCTTTTTGCAGCTAATATATCCAGATTAAGGTAGCCAAAAAATTAGGTTAAACTATTGATAATTGTGAGCGTGGCATGCTGTCAAACTCAACGGTTTTTTGTAATTTCAGAAAAAGGTGTTTTTCTGTTGTTTTTTATCAAAAATAAATGATTACTACTCGCAAGCTATCATCGATAATGGCCTGCGGTCTTTTTTATAATGTTGGTAGGATTATAGTCTTTAGTTTTTGTAAGTGGTCAGAGCTCTAGCGTTTAATATTAAGGGCGTTACGGAATATTTATGAAACTACTATATTTTTCTCAAATTTAAACTTTAGTAGAATAGAACTTCTAGGGAACAAAAGGGAACAAGAAATGTATACCACCCGGAGAAAGGTGAAAGTGTCCTCTTTACCGCTATATATACTTTTGCACCCGTGACGAGCCGTGTGTAGAACACTTTTTTCATTTTAATGAAATTACTCCAAAGTACTCGTATACAATGGTGTATATAATTTTCACTTTTTTGCCTAAAAGTTTATGTTTTTACTTTAGACTTCGTAAAACTAAAAAAATTAAATATAATACCTGCGAAAGGGTTTAATGGCTTTGTTTTGATCAGCAAAAAATAAGTCATAAAATTATCACAAATTATCACAAAATTCTACAGTAAGCATATGATCTGTTTCTAAATTTACCTGTTATCAAATGTTAGGGTCAACCAAAGTCATAAGCAATTTTATAACAATAATCGGGACATTAAACCACTAAAAATAAAAAAACAACCCAACAACAACAACAAATATTGGCGAGATACTAATTAGTTTTACCTGATATTAAGGTCTGGACAACATGTGCAGTTTTGTGCAATTTAAGCACTACCTGCTATGAAATTAAAGATCAATGTGTGAATAACATGTATCTAAAAATGTATAAAACTACGGATTCGATAAGGGATTACTCAGTTAATCCTCTAAGTGTACGGATAAAACATAACAGACGCAAATAAAAATATTCAGAAAAATATGAAGAGCTTCAGTTATAAAGAACTGGCGGAAGAGTATTTTAGAAACAAAAACCAGGAAGATGTTCTTAGTTACGTTAAAATAAAATTAAACTTAAATTCGTGTAGCACCGAAATGGAAGAGGAATTATCTAATTTCGTCAAAGCACTAAAAAAACGCTACAAAGAAGTTCGCTACAGTAAACAAAACTTTTATATAAAAAGTGCAAACTGGTTAGAGGGCCAACTTACTGTCGCTGCAGAAACAGCAAAGCAAGATAAGGCTGGAAGACCACGCAAATCATTAATGGGCAACTGCAGCGATAGATCTAAGAGGCGGAAACTTAAAGATATTAACGATGCAATTGGTTGTACAAATATAAAAGAATCTTTCCTACATCAATTACGATCACAGAACCAATTAACAAAAGTGGATATCATTGAAAAAGTTGTTAAAGCTAGTCCAGTGAGAACAAAACGGACTCTTAACAGTATACCAACTCCGAGTGATGCAATACAGTACACAAATGAGGAGGCATTAGCATTATTTCTGGATTTGAAATTAACAAAACAGCAATATATTAAGCTCAGACTGCGTGCGATTGAAAAAGGCTCAAATATGTATCCAGCATATCATCACATAACCGCTGCTAAAATGGACTGTTTGCCATCAAAGGACACTATTACAATCACACCAATTTCGGCAGAGGTACAACTACAATCTCTACTTGATCACACAGCCGAACGCTTGCTACAATCAATAACAGGAAATGAGTTAAAGAAATATGGAAACACAAAGTTAATTCTTTTTTGTAAATGGGGATGTGATGGTTCTGCGGGACAAAAACAATACAAACAAGTTGTATGTGAAAATATTTCGGACTCAGATATGTTCATGGTATCATTTGTACCATTGCGATTGAAAAAGATTTTGGAAGATTCAGAGCCTTCGACTAGTACAACGCAAACAATGGATATTTGGAAAAATGAGACACCATCTTCTACGAAATACTGCAGGCCAATCAAATTTGAATTCAAAAAAGAAACTCATGATGCCATTAACAAAGAAGTTATTGATATCAAGGCCCAAATTGCAACACTACAGCCATAACAATTACAGTTAGATGGGCAGCAAATTGAAGTAAGCTACCAATTAGTGCTGACAATGATAGATGGAAAAGCAGGTCAGGCTTTGACTAACACGAAGGCTGCATCCAGCTGCATTATATGCCAAGCAACATCAACCCAATTAAACCAAATACCGACAAAATCATTAGATAATACCGATGCATATGAATTTGGATTACTACCACTACATGCAAGAATACGACTTATGGAACACATACTAAAAATCAGTTATGATTTGGATTTCGGGTCTTCAGGATCAATAAGAAACAACGAAACCAAAAAAGAGTTAAGAAGTTCAAAAAAGAAACATGTTCAAGATGAATATCGCAAATTTGGATTGATTATAGATCAGCCAAAACAAGGGTCAGGCAATACAAATGATGGCAATACCGCAAGAAGATTCTTTTCAGATCCAGAAACAGCATCTGAAATAACAGGAGTGGATTTAAACCTTATCTTCAGATTTAAAATAATCCTAGAAGTACTTCCGTGCAATGAAGAAATTGACTCTAGAAAATTTGGAGATTATGCTAAGAAAACTGCAAAAATATATACAACCAACTACCCATGGAGAAATATGTCTGCAACAGTTCACAAAATCCTTAATCATGGAGAAGATGTCTTTAAATATCATTTGGTGCCAATTGGAGATCTATCACAGGAGGCTCAGGAAAAAAAGAACAAGGATTACAGATTTTATAGAGACCACAATACAAGAAAAATTTCACGAAATTCATCAAATGAAGATATATTTAATATATTATTGGCAACGACAGATCCGTTTATCTCCAGTATTCGAAATCAATGGAAAGTGGAACATCGGGATTTAGATGAAGAAGCCAAAAAACTACTAAAGAACAGAAATAGCACAGAACAAAATATGGAATATTTGCAATCAATATTTGAGTCAAATGAATAATAATTATAATTGCCTTTCATTGTTATTTAAGTACGAAAAACATAATATTAGTAAAAAATAATAATAAACAGAACCTACCATTGTTGCAAATGCTATTAAAATTTATTGCAGTTTTTATTTTTAAAATGTTTTTAAAATTATCAAATTTGACAGCAAAAAATAATAAATATTTCTGTAGTAATAGTAATATTTTTAGATAATATTATTAACGTGTTTTTTTAAGTGTAACTATTCTTTGAGTGTAAACAAATTTGCAAATTTGTCAGCAAAAAATTTTCAATTTTTCTGTAATAGCAAAATCTCCAGTTGATTCTACTATTTTTTTCAGTGTAAAATTTTTTTTAAGTGTAACATTAAAAAAATTCCATTATTACAAAAAATATTTATAATTATTATTAATTTCCAAATATTCAATTTTTTAATAAATAAAAAAATAATAAACCAATATTTCACTCTAAAAGTAAAAAAAATTCAAAAGTTCAACTTTGACCTAGAATTCCTTAAAAAGTCCTCAATCAATTTTAATGTAATTTAAACTGAGTCAAGCTGAACTAAATATCTATCCAATAAAATAAACATTACTTCAATATTTTGATCGGTTCAAAAGTT
This sequence comes from Gymnocheta viridis, assembly GCA_956483585.1. NCBI lineage: Eukaryota > Metazoa > Arthropoda > Insecta > Diptera > Tachinidae > Gymnocheta > Gymnocheta viridis. Next base: position 41,280,415 of record OY101441.1, read on the forward strand.
ACAGAATTTTGGCCAATGAAAAACGATTTTCAGCCACTGTGCGTCGGTAATCGTGTTACTTGCTTTAGATTATTGATCATAAAATTAACTCAATAAATGGCATTTCTGAGTAAATAAACCTTTTTATAAAAATCAAAAAATAAGTTGATTATTTGTACACCAGAAGGTTTGAAAAATATATAAAAAATCGGATTTAAGATTTCCAACTATTTTTATATTATGGACCCATTCTGGTAAAACTAGATATATAATTTTATAAATAAAATAAATGTATTTCGATGATCATTAATGCACAAATTATTACCAAATCCTAGCCTACCTCAGATTTTTAGGTATTCATATCATTACTTTAGTGTCAATGAAAATGGCCCGATCGAAAGCCACATTTTTAAATATCGAATTCACTTCAACATAGAAAAAACAATTTCTGCTAAACGCAATGTTCAGAAAAAATCAAACTGAATGCCTAGAGGCACATTTACTACGGCCCTTTAGACATGCGTTCAAATCTGTTATGACCGAACTCATATGTTGTTTTTGAATACGCACCGTTCGGAGCGTATATATAAATTTGTTTTTTTTCTGAACTTAAAAAGTATGCTTATCCATACGCGAACTAAATGTTTTAATCAAATATTTTATAAAACTATCTACTTAATTTTTGGCTGAACTGTTAATCAGAAAACCCGAATGTCATTTTTCTCATAGAAAATGTAAAATGTTTCGTTCAACGAAATGATTTGTTTAAAAAAAGTAAAAAAACAGAATGCTACATTTAAAAATACTGAACAGAGCATAGTAAAAATATTAGTTGGCAGTTTCTGCATTTCTTTAAAGCAACTTATATATTTGCAATTTTTGAAATTCTCATTGGTTTTTTTAAAGTTTTTGTATAAGATAAGAGGTTTGCAACTTTTCAAGAATATGGTTTAAGGTCTACTGGTGATTTGACATTAGCACCAATGAAATGCATTTATATAGACTATCGAAAAAATAAACCCCAACAATCGGAACTTTTCGAAATTATATGTATAAGTCTTACAAAATATAAAATGAAATAAAAATATTCAAATGCCGAACTCGCGTTTAGTAATAAGCATATTGAACGATAATGGGTTATTTTTGAACACACCTTTATTTTACTAAAAATTTAATGTGTATTTTTATTTGTTGAACACACATTTAGTAATACTATAACTGAACGTCCATAGTATATTCTTGAAAACGCGTTTACACTTGGGTAAGCTAAACTTCAGAAAATAAAAAACTGAATGCTCGTTTGTCACGAGTCTGAACGATTTATTCAGTTTTCTACTAAAAGCGTTTACGGTGCAGAAAACGTAAGAAATGTTCAGAAAAACTAAAAATTTGTTTGGTTTCATACTACGTAGTCTTTTCTGTGTATGAAATTTCCGAATAGAAAATAGAGTAGAAAAAATGTAACGTGCGTCACTTAGCGTGGGTCACAAAAGCTTCAATCAAGTCTTTTTATAAAAAACGACGAAATTGGTTGGCTGTAAATACGTTATTTTAGAATTCTCTTATATTCATCTTTCTCTTAGGAACTAGATTTTATGTGCTTTATTATGCAAAATTTGCTAAAAATTGCGAAAACACACCTTAACTTTTAAAGTTACGAGTACTTCCGTTTTTTTGTAGCGTTCATCACAAAACTTTGTGATCAACTATTTCGCAACAAATACCTGATAAAAAATTATTTTTCATGCCATTCGAAAGTACACTTATATCCCACTAAATACCATCGTGCATAAGTTGAATGTACCTCTTTTGAAAGACCAAAAAATTTTTATTTATTAATGTGAAAACGAATACGAATGTAGCGTTCGTCACGCAGGATTTGCCCATACATTCCTTTTTTCTTTTAATTGGAAATCAGAATAGGCATTTTTGTTTTGTTCTATGATTCATTTAGAAGTCTCATAGCAGAATTTTAAAACTTAGCCCCATGTAATTGTTCTACATATTAATAACAGAGCAATTTTTTGGTTTTTCTAGTGCTATGCGCTGCTCGTCTATATGATCCAGAATGTTAATTAAATATATTTGGGATTGTTTTGGAGTATACTTCCTACAAGCGCGAATTTTTTCATGATTGAAAATACAATAAAATCTAGAATGAGAGTTCGTTTAAAGAACATCTACAGATTTAACTTTAATACGTTTATATTTGCAATAAAAATACAATTTGTTTTTTACACACATAAATTTACATATTTGTATATTTCTCAAAGTTGTCTCACAACAATAATATGTATAAAAAATCCATTAATTCTTCTTCATACGCATTCACATTACCCCAATCTCGTTTGTACTCGTATTTATATGAGATTCTTGTGTATCATTGTATATTTCTTCTATTTGTTCTCTTGGAAAAATTATATATTTGCTTAAACAAGCTAAAGACAATAAAAACGAAAAAGTTGAAACAGAAAGATACGAGTACAAGCAATATTCACCACTTAATATCGCAATTTTTCTGTAGCTTTGGAAAAGTATGAAAGAGCATTTAAACTCCGCCTCTTTTTTAATTTAACCATTGATTTAATGAGTGCTAAGTTTCCGTTCTTTTATATGAATCGTATGGTAAAATATATTTTGTTCCAGCGGCTGAAAATGCCAGCCAACTTTCAATACCACAAATGAAAATAGCGAGTTCGAAGAACTTTTTCGTCTGCCTTTTGCAGCACCATTAGTGGCAGAACAGAACTAAATAACTATTAAAATAGGAAAAAGGGGCAAAACATCTTGCGTTCTTTCAATCCCGTTTTTATTATTTATTTTTATTTTTAATTAAATACTTTTTATTTGCATTTTTGCAAATCTTTGTCATTACACAGGTCCTTAGAAATCATTTTATTTATTTTTACTGTTACACTTTTATTTAAATGCATACATACATTACTTTTGTTTGTTTCTAATTTTAAAAACTTTTTTCAGAGTTTGTTATTTTTTACAATTTAAAAAAATTTCCATGTTGAGAGTTTTTGAATTGTTGACGGCTTTTGCAAGCGACAAAAACATATTATTAGAAGGACGTTTTTATGTGTTTTGTTTTTTTTATAACAACAGTGAAATAATAGGTGAAAAAAAGAAACGTTTTTTTAGTAGGGACCTGCTTAAGAAAAAAATCGTTTTTTCACATCAATTATGTGATAGTATTTCTCTCATAATTTGGCTTAATAGCCAAAGTCATATTGGTAAGAAACGTATGAGTAATATGTGTTCATTAGTGTGGACTTGTAAGGACAAAAATTGGTCGATATGGTGCCATCGGTTTTTCGATAGCTTTTGGCATGAGAAAAAAAGGTCCACTATGACAAATCAAAAAATCATTTCGGAAGCGCCCAAATATATTTTTTTTTACTTTTTCTCAATTTTTTTCTAGGTTTTTCACACATATTTTTTCTATCGGCAAATAATATCAAACAGTCATTTTCATTGGTAAATAATTGAAATTTTCATTAATAAATAATTCAATTTCATCAAAAATAATTCAATAGTAGATAACTCAAAATAATAATAATTCAAAAATAAATTTCAACTTGGAAAGGTTATATTTACAAAAAATTAAATCACCCGATTTTTTTATTTACTAAAAAAAACCTAGAAAATAAAAGTTGAGAAAAAATAAAAAAAATTTAATTTGGGCGCCTCGAAATGCGGAACTTTTTTTTCTCATGCCAAAACCCATAGAAAAATCGGTGGCACAATATCGATTGCTAAATCGACCCACCCTAGTCTAGTCTACATGATATTTTTCTTTTAGTGAAAATTATATATTTTCAAAAACTTTTACCAATTTCAGTGTCAATGTATAAAATATTAAACATTATTTATAATTATATTATAAGCATTTTCAAATATTACGAATTCTAGGAAGCTTAAAGAGTTTTTAATAAAAAGAACGTATCAAACATGTAAAATATCCTTGCTGCGATTTAAGAATTAAAACCAATATTTAAAAAAAAATATTATATTTAAATTTTAGAGTGTATTTTTTTAATACTTTACCTGCAGTTGTACATAAACTGTTTCTATATCTGTCCTTAATTGTAAATAAAACAAATGAATTTGAATTTATTTTCGCCAAAAACACAAAAACTATTTGAACCTTTACAAACTATTCTTGTTTAATTGTAACACCTCTTAAGCAAACAAAAGAGAAAATATTCACATATTTCGAATCATTAGCGTAAGAATTAAGATAAATTTTTTCGGGCCTGCCAAAAACTGTACAACTCCTATTAATATCATTAAAACAACCGTATAATTAAAAAAAATATATATTTCCAAATTTGTTTCTTAAAAATATATTATTTCCTTTTTTCACTTCACTAACGACTTGTTGACAGCTGGTTGTGAAAACTCCCCTTTTAACAACCACAAAATTACAACAAACTACATACAACTGGTGATCATTGCGAAGTGCACAGAGATGATTCGGTGGTGGTGCCGATCATGATGAATGCCAAACAATAAAAAAATAACAACAGACGAGTGATTAAAATTTTCTTACAACTAAATATTAAAATTTAACGAATTTAATGATTGTTGATGTTAAATAAAAACGACATTTGTTGTTCAAAAAGTACTTAATGGTGAATTTTATTTACTCTTTAGACATCGTTAATTATTTGCAAAATGTTTTGAAAATAAATGTATATTGAATTGTATATATTACGAATACAAAGTTACACATTTACAATAGCATTTATATCAATATTTATTTAGACATTTATAGCAATTTCCAGGGTAAAGTGAAAAGTTTTTGTCAAACAAACGATAAGAAAATACAGTGGACCCGATGGTAACAACCAATTTGAGTCTCATAGCAGCAGTACCTACGACACAATTTTGTTACTTGAATCAAACAGAGAATATTAATTACACCTACCCATTGCCCTAGAATAATTTGATTCTTTTAGTATTTTCCCATAATGTCATCCTTATTATTCAGTTCGCGACGCTCCCTATTTTGCGGGTTACAAAATGTTTAATTCCTTTTCTCTTTGTACTATAAAAATTTGTGGAAATAAAATTTTGAAATTCATCCAGATCTTCTTAATATTGAAATCTAGTAATCGAAATACTGCATGCATCTGGAAAAAGTATGAAAAGTTTATTATACCAATGAAAAGTCCTGTGCTAAGTCATACTTATCATACAACCCTCCTGTAATGGTTTCCAGTTGTATTATTTTCTTAATATTACAGGTTTTTTCCTGGCCAAACTTGCATTTGACCGCATGCACATAAACGTAAATTTATTTGCTTATTGGATTGTCTGAATTCGAAAAAAAAACATAAACGCGTTAGTAAATACTTAAAGTAAAATTGTTTTCATAAGCTAAGAGTTGTTTGTATTAACAGCTGTTTTTCACGTTTTCTTTTTGTTTTCAGCCACATTACAGGCATCAAACACACTCCGTATTTAATTTTCCTCTACTCACAGATCGTGTATAGCATTGGCTGCTTGGCAGACAGATCGTACCAAACACAATTATTTTCTTGACTGTAGGTGTGAAGAATTCTTATGTCTTGCTGCTCTTATCTAAATGGTTTTTTGAGTATCAATATTTTTACTTAAGTGTAATTTACGACTATATCTCTGTAGGCTTTCCGTCTGTACGTATGAGTGCAAATGTGCGAGTTTGTCAGTGTGTATTTTCAACTTACTGCAGGGTGTCTATCCATGTGCACTTTTTGTTTAAATTTGAGATCAGTTTGTTGTAGTTTTTTTAAGTTGGAATTTTAGTTCATGTATGAGGTGCGTGTGCCGGCTCAGCCATATTTTTGTTCGATTTTTTGTTTTGGTTTTTGGAAATAATTTAGTGGACCTCTCAGTCATTTACATGACTACATGTGTATAAAGTAACACTAACATTATTCAATACTACACCATTTTGCACAAACCGACTAATAATTTATAAAAATTACTTTGAATTTTATTTATTTATTTGTAATGTTTGAAAATTAGTCGAGATACGTTTTTAAATCTGACTCTGTATAGCTCAAAGTTAAAAGATGTAGTAGTATTTATAAATATAGAGTTAACTTTGGAACTTGTTAAAGTACCAAAAATTATGCTTATAACTTAATCTCCTTTAGGAGATTTACGTGTTTGCTAATAACGTTCGTGGCAACTTAGAAAATGCGCCATTCTCCACTTAAATTAGTTTAATTTTTCCTGCCGACTTTAAAAAATATCACATTAAAAGCCAATCTTTAATATAAAGTCTTTTTTTTTATATTAGGCTAAGTTAATTTATATTTCATAAGTGTTAATTTATATTTCATGTATTTCACCATTTTTTAAGTGGTTCTGCTCGTACGCAAACTAAAGCTTTAGTTATACAAATCATGTATGGCTAAATTACGTGAGAATCTATATTATTAATGGATAAACACGTTTTTTGACCTCTTTTATAGCCGTAATACAAAACCGATTTTGGAAAGATTTATGTTTTAAGCGGGTTGTTACATAGATGTGCACTATCTTAATTATATTTAAATCGGTTTGATATTTAGGGAGCTATAAGCGTTTAAAGTTTCTACTAACACATGCACACTTATTGCACATGCATGCATCAGTTTCAATTTTTAAAATAAACAAAGAGTGCATGTGTGTTAGTCCAATTTGCTTTAGCATAAAAACGAGACAGAGTTTTAAGTTGTTTATTTAGAATGTTTTTTTGTTTTTGTGTTTTATCGTTTGTATTTGATATTAATTTCTAGGATGCGGTCGGTTGAGTCGGCCGCTGGATGCACTAGTATTTCATCGCAAAAAAAATGCAGAAATGCCTTGAAAAGACATAATTTTCTTCCTTGTTTTTCTTACTACTTACTTCAATTGAAATCTCTATAAAAATTTATACCGTTTACACCGGGTTTTTCGTGACAGTTTTAAAGATTTCGTATCCATACCAAAATCAGGCATTTTCATTTTCAAGTGTCAAACTTCATACAAAAAATTATCAATCAAATGCAAGCCAGCTCTTGAGCTCACCTTTTAAAGAATCCTTATTGAGCAGTGTAGTATTTTTCAGTATAATTTGGCAAAAAATACAGTTCCAACACTTTTGGATAGATTTCGTCAAAATCTAGTCGCGAAGTAGATTTTTCTTATATGGAAATGAAGTCCAAATCAACAAGATTTGCTCGAAATCTCGTAAGTACTAGATTTTGATCTGGTGTGAATGCCATATTAAACTTCGTTGTTGATTCAATTATTACATTAATTAAAAATATTTACCGAAAAAAAACAAAAAAATGTAAAAGTTAATTTAGACTATTTTTCTTTTAATTGCTAACTAATTTGTTTGTCATCCTGCAGAAGCTACAGAAAGGAGTAGCGAAATATTTATAATTAATTTGGATGTTTTTTTATATAAAAGATCGTTATTTTATTGGAGAATTATAAAAAAAGCATTGCATTTAAATTTGGAACGTGCTTCTTTCCAAACTAATATTTTACTTATTCAGATAATTTATATTAAAAATACAGGTAGACCTCGCTTAGCACGTACTTCCTTTAATACGGCCTCGATATAATATGGTTCATATTTTGTGACACGTTCTTCATTCATGTGTGCAATTTTTTCACCTTGACCCATAGTTTTAACGGCGAACAACATTTAAAACGAGAACTACAAAAGTATATTTTACCATACAAAGAACTCTACACAAATCTTTTGAACGCCCATACAAAAATAAATTTTATTGATTTTTTTTATTGTTTTACTTACATACAGTTGTGAAATAATTATTCATTGAAATTGATTATTGAAGGGTAGAGCTCGACCGAACGTGCAGGTTCGCTCTGGTTCGTTTGACGTTCGGTGTTTGGAAATATTTTCGAACCCTTTTGAATAAAAGGGTAGGTGCAGTGTTGGGATTAGTACACCAACCTTTATTATTATAAAAGCGCAATTCTCTTCTTTCAGGTATAGTGGGGAAGGGGAATGGATAATTCGGTAAAAATGACCTGGTAGGAGAGATGCGTTTGTAATTATAATTACTTGCAGTAATTATAATTATCGGGTTAGGATTGAAAGAAATGAAAAACACAAATATAAATTAAATTAGAGAAATTCAGGTTGGGTTTATTGGGGTTGTGTTTCTCACCGTTTTCTTGTAGAGTAGTGGTTTACAAGTAATTGAGTTGTGTTAAGTTCAAGTGTTGATACAAAAGTAAGTAAGATTTAATGTTTTAAGTTGCAGTTAATATTTGAAAACTACACATTTTGACATAATTTGCTTCTTTGTCGCGAACAAAATTTGCATTTGACTTATAAAGCCGTTAATTCACAATAAGTTCAAATATGATTTTACTATACAATGGATACAATATAAAGTTTATAGCTTAAATTTAATGAAATTCAAATTAATTACTTTTAATACTACTTTTAAATACGTTTAATATATAATTATAAATATATTATTAAGGGCCAAACCGTGTTTGTTTTTTGTGTGTTAAATTTGTTTTTATTAAATATAAAAATCGCCAAAATTAAAATTATTTCTATTTCGATGTTCGGGTATCATAGTTCGAGTTCATGATCAGTTTCACTCTATAAAATTGCGTTCGCTTGGTCACTATTGAAAGGTATTAATTATATTTTTAATTTATGTTCCTAGTAGAGAATTCTAGAAGAACTATTCCTTAAGCACTTAAAATTTTCCAACAGCAACGTATAGTACTTAAATATTGAAGACAAATTCCATTCCATCTAATATCACCAGAAATCTTACCTGAAATGACTGCTTTAAGATTCCGGGGAGAAACTTAATTTTACTTCTCTTATCAAAAGTATATTTTTTTCTGATAATTATAACAAAACACTATTCTGGGTTTCAAATTTTTTTTTGTATAAATTCATAATTTATTTCAAATATTTCAAAAAAAAATATTTTTATAATGAATAATAGTTATGATCAATTCGAGAATGCCACTGTAAATGAAAACTTGAGCATATAATAATATTTTCTGTCATAAAGCCAAAATCCATTTAAATTACTAAAAAAAGGAGATATTAAACTTTATCTATTAACCCTTGCTTACAGTGTTTTAAGCAAACATTTGCCATATTTTTCCAAAAGAATTTACTTGCAAAAAAGAAATACATTTACTTGAAAAAAACCCGAATTATTTTTTTCTCTTTTTTCTCTCCTGCATAAAAAAGACCAAAAAAAAAATCAGCAGAAAACCAGAATAAATACTTAAAAAACAGAGAACCTGAAATATCATTAAAACAGTGAACATTTTTGTTAAAGTGCTCGTGTATTCGCTATTTAAATATGCAAAAAGATACCAATTTACATAAATTTGAGCCAAATTTAGAGCAATTTTAGCTCAACACAAAGATATCTTTTCCTCACTTTTTCATAGAAAATGAATACAGAAACCACCCACTTCTTCACTACTCCCCCACTCCAATTCAATAAACAGGGGAAGAAGACAACAACCCTAAACACTCAGAGTTGCGATAAACACTTACAAATGTTTGAATGTGTGTGTGTTTTAAATTTCTTCTTTTTTAATACAAAAAACTGTTAAAATGGTTTAAGTTTTTATATCCTGTCTGCTTTATGGAAAGCAGGATAAAAAGGGGCCTACATTCAGTTAATCCATTCGTTTGTTATGTGGTGGAAGTGGAAAAATTCATATCGATGGTTTTAGGTCACGAAAATCTATTCTGAGTATTTTGAAAATGATGTCCGTATTGATTTATGTATAGATGTGTGTATGCAAACTTAACTTAATAGTGGCTCAACTTATTGGAACCAAGTTCGAGGCATTCTGAAGACATTTACCTCACGTAGATTTCGCGAGATAACGACCGATTCGGTTTGGTAGATTTTGAGAATTTTCGAAAATAAAATGATTTTTTTTAAATAAATTTTAAGCTACTAAAACCCATCGAATTAAAAATCGAATCAGCTATTAAATTCTAAAAATCAACGTCGTCTGTTGTTCATTTGATTACAAACGATTAATCTGTTCAATAGTTATCGTTGACGGAAATTAAAAAAAGAATTTTTTGTCTGAAAAACCTGGATTGAAAAAAATTAATTTTCGATCGTTTTGATGTTGGCCTTAGCGGGAAGTTCCAGGTGTGGCCTGCAACGTCTTTTGTACTTGGTTGGTCTTTTGAAGCAGGGTGCTAAATGATTCATTCAGATCGCAGCAATGCCGAACTCACTTTGTTGTCCTTGACGTTGTGGGTGTTGTAAAGTGCTTAATGCTGAAAATTGTGTGTGGTGCTTTTTTGCTGTTGGTTTTATTTTAGGTTGTCATCAAGTAAATTAACAAATTTACACCAAGTTCTTTTTTCTTTTTCTCCTTTTGACAGACAGCATGGCTGACAGACTGACTGACTATCGTATCGCGTATTTAATTTAAATTCTGGTTGTACATTTGGTCCGTGTATGTGTGAGGTTTTGTGTGTGTGATCTTGTGAGTATTTGAAATATATGGGGTATAAAATTGTTGGGCAAATGCATGAAGAGATACCAATTTAAATACCCGCCCCCATCGCCAACCACCTTTATCTAACTCCCTTTTTTGTAGATAAGTTGTTTTTAATGGTTTTTGTCAAAGCTTAAAAGTGTTTATGTCTTCTTTATTTTTATTTTTTTTTTAATTTGCTTTTTTTCGAGCTATCATATTATGGGGGTTGTTGTTTCCATTTGCGTGGCATGCAGCAAAACTTTACCAAACATGTTGGTTTCATATTGCGTTTTTTTCTTTGTGGAAGGAACAACGAAAGGTTGGGGTACACTCAAAGGTACTCATATTAGCAGTACATGTTGTTATTGTATTTTGGCTGTGTGGATTTTTTTTAATACATTTTCATTTGTAACAAATTAAATATTCTGACACCATTAGTGTTAAAATGTTCACTTTTGGAAACAATTTTGTATACATTTATTTAACAATTTGTAGTAATTTTCTGTACCGTTTTTTCTTTTCAATTAGGAAACATTTTTATTTTGTGTTAATGAATGCATTTGAAGCAAGGTTGGTTTTTTGCTCTTACTTGAATGAATTTGGTTGGTTTTGGACAAAATAATGCTGGAAATTGAATATGGTTGCACAGAGAAAATTCATAGTTAAGAAATGTTTACATGAATCATATTATATTCTTCGCATCAATCATGAAATCATAGTTGCTTAGCAACAGTTAAAGCTTTAATTTAGTCACGGTAATGAAATATTTGTTAACATTTAACTATTAAATGATTATCGCTTATAAAAACTCTAACGTGGGTAGTAGTGGAGTTTTTCGTGCCGTTCTGATCGTAACCAAAATTATAGTTTTGTATGTATATAACGATAGTTGTCGAAACTCTGCATATAAAATTTATTCCTCCCGCAAGCTGGGTTTTAGGCGAAAATCTTGCTTACAAATCTGCTTACATATAACATATATTTTCTAGTGCGCTTGAAGAATTTGCTTTATTAGCAAACTAAGTATTTCAATCGAGCTACTTTGCCAATCAACACAAGTTATTTAGCTATTTATTTTCAAATAATTTTTCAATGAATTTGTAGAACTTTAACAGAAATTGAATATTAAATTGTCTATCACCTTAAAGTCCTTTTATGATTAATTCGGAACTCTTTTAATACCCACGCTTTATGAGAATTGCTTAACCATTTTCGCATGATTCGACATACATAAATAGAGGAATTTAATTCATAAAAAACCTCAAAACCTTTTAAACAATTGATATCCAAGCATGAAAAAACAATATTTCCAAATGAATAACTTTTAAAAATGCAAGAAACCAAAGAAATATTTAAGAAAACTAAAAAAATACATAAATTGTTAAAAAAGAATTGTCGCTTAAAAAAAATCTTTAAAATACTTGTATCTTGAAAGACAAACTGTAGAAAAAGTATCAATTAACCACAAAACGAAATCGATACCGATAAAGAAAAAATTAATATAAAAATAATAATAACAACCAAAAGCAACAAGCACTTGCATCAACTATTAATTCCTTTCAGTGCGTTGTTTGTCTTGAGCTGACTGGCAAGCAGTAGATGGATGGATAGATTATTGAAATTGTTGGATGCATGGATCTGCATATAAAAGACAATTGATCTTATTAAGAAAGAAAAAAAAATAACTTATAAAAAATGAAACAACAACAGAATGAAAAATCTTTCATGAAATGCAAGTATTTTGACCAAGTTAAGCGTTTATTAATGCGTAACGCGGTGTTTTTTCTTTGTAAGGAGTTCCACTTACATACAATTATGTGGATAAAAACAAAATAAATATAAGCTGTAACATCAGCATACAAATTCCAATAATTTACTCCACTTCAAATGAAGCCAACATTTATGTATCTAAATGCAGCAAGGTAGTTAAAAGAATGAGTTCATTAAAGTTGTTTTAGAAAAAAGTTTACATTATTAATATTTTTAGTCGAACTGTGTTGAGAAGTCCAAAGAATACATTTTTAGTGGGCTCAATTTTTTTTGTTTTTTATTTTTTTAAGATAAGAACGGCGAAATGCAATAAGTAAATTCAAAAAATGCCCGCTTGGAAATGGGAACAATGTTTGTTGACATTGTGTCTAAGGTTTAAGGTAGGTACCGAGCCGTGTGGCCACGCAACACTACCGTGGTCTTAACACTGTGTGAAATATTGCGTTCACCACCGCCCCCGTGCGGGCTTTGAAAAGCACCTGTGCGTGTGTTAAAAAGTCCGCACAGGTTGCAATTCTTGTACATAATCTTACCATTAAAGACAACTGCTTGCTAAGCAGTTCGACCTATCCAATCTCTGTTGCTGGAGGGAAATTTTTGTAGAGTTTCCGCCAGACAAGAAGAACGCGTCAGAACATTAGCTACACAACCAGTGTAACCATGACTGAATTTTGCTCTTCCCTCTGACTTCTACTCTACTCTCCCTTCCCAGCTCTGTTGTTTTGGCAACAGCACTTAGTATCTTATGTGGTGTTCCGAAGTCTGACAACCACTAGATCTGTCAAGCATCAGGGCTTTAACCACCGATACTCCCAGCGTAAATTTTTGATTTAACCACAGCCACTACGTGCGCTCTCGAAAGAGACCTCACCAATATCCGGTCGCAGCAGTCATCTCCAATACAGTTAAGCACGAAGACCATCGCAGAGTTTCGTTCCAGTCCATACGCGCCAGTGGCGAGCATCAACCATTAAACCCCAAAGGGGTCAGAACGAACTCCACGCACAGACGGTGCACTGGAAGAAGATGCGACGAGCATCAACTTTTAAACCTGTACGGAGAATCATCTGCGGGGCTACCAGAGCCCGTAGTACCAGTTGTTAGGTAACTGGTCCCTCCTCGAAATTCCTTCTTTAAGGACGATCACTACTGATGCAGTGCCTTTCCTATGAGAATTCCTTTCTGTGACTTAGAACCAGTAAGAGTTTTAGGTGTCACACACCTATATCCCATCTTATAGATCTTAAGATCTATTTCTCTAACTTTAGCATATGAGTACGCCCATTCCCCTGATTTCAATACCAGAGCTAGGGTAGTCCACAATATGATTGTAGGCATGTGATCAAAGGTACTGCCAAGAAAGATCAACATACCTATTCGCAGACTAACATAAGCAAGCTTACTCTCTTTTTATACTGCAGGGTAGAGCCCAAAATTTCTCTACCCTGTACCATGCACCATATATTACCAAGGTGTTTGCCATCACCAAGATCCATTCAAAGCCCAATGGATAGCCTTGTCTTTTTGCCATCCGTGAGGATGTTACCAGCTGATACCACGAGAAGGTCAGACATAGGCACATGTCGTGTAACTGAACAGCAAGCGGATGTTTACACACACCCGCCTCTGCCAGCCCACCGACTTACCAGCCAATGTTTGTGGACAATAAAGAAAAGAGGTTTATTACCATAGCCGAGCTTAGGCTGGGATTGAGAGGTATTTTCTCCTGGTATGTCGAATAATGGTTTCGCTGAGTAAATATTGTATACCTAAGCTGTCTTTAGAAAAATTCTGTGGACGGCCAAAGACCGTCTAGGCGAGATATCTTCATTCAGCGAATCATTTGTTCGACATGTATATTTAAAAAGATATTAATGTCAAGGAACATATTTCCTTTTCAAATTAAAAATTATGCTCCAGAACATTAATTTCATTTCGAAGTAAAAATAACGTCCATGAACTTTATTAATGCTTGCCACCATTAGAAAAGACAGAAAGAGCTAATTTTTACTCTTTTCATTCATTCAGTTGTTTTCGGTGCGGCAACACAGCCAACATCATCACTATTTAAACTATTTGAACTTATACGAATTATATACAAGTTTACACGCTCTACCAAAGTCTATGAGGTACCTGAAAAATTGATTATCCTAATACTTGCTTAAATAAATTCATTTAAAACTCCAAAACGATTGCTTTATACCTTCTAGGCATAAACATTCATTATTTTTTATATTTTTTTTTAAAGAGAAGTAACACTCAGGCAATTAGTATGCCTACCAACCCGTAGGTGTGTTACCTTCCTTGGGAAAGGGATAGTGAGAGGGGACAGATGGTGAAAGAGAGAAAGCTTAATTTTTACAACTCTGATATTCCGCGCTGTGTTAGTTTTTAGATCAGTGTTGCAGCGCCTCTGATGTCAAGTAGGCGCATTAAATGTGTTTTAAGCTGTTGTAGCCATTTTTATTAATTATTTTACTTCGCCGGCTATTTTGCTACAATACCGACGAAGGAGGGCGCTAGCATACACCGCTAGCATACACCGCTAGCATACACCAGTATCAATTGCTGCCAGTACTGTTCAGTGACCAGTGCTATGCCTTCATCACTTAAACAGTCCGACAACAACAAATACAATGGCATACTAAAGCACATTTGAAAAAATGCTGGATGTTATGACTTGTCTGAAGCTGGGCTCGAACCCACGTTCTTAGAGATTATTTGCTATGTAATCAACGCGCTAACTACTTCAGCCAACAGCACCCTATGTGTGAAAAAAAGAAGAAAGATACTGGCGCTCCTGGGTGGCGTAATTATGGGGCGTGGTGGCACATACCTATGTCCAAGCGTATAAGAGCAGCTGACTTTGGCTACCACAGGAAAATTTTTAACGAAACTATTCAAAAACTTCTCCAGACTCTGCTCTCTTAGCGTAGTCTTGGATATCTAGACAAAAGCTTTAGCAGCTTCAAGGAATGAATATATCACTGATAAGACAGTGAACTATTTAAGAGTTCCCGATTTTTTTCAATGTCTGAAAATATTGGTACTTCATAGTGAGTAATGAAGCGCAAATGGTTTTAAAAATATAAATTGTTCATAGATCTTACCTTGCCTGTCACCCTCATTCCACACCTGATCATATTATAAATACACTTTATGAATCCGGAAAGTACACAAATTAAAAGATCGCACTCTTTAGTTTTATTTGAAAACTAAATATTTTCCTGACTTAAAACATAATCTACTGTGAAGAAGTTGTTGCTTACAGTTCCATACATACAAATATAAAGATTGCTAATACTTTTGCCACTCGAGTATGGCTGAGAAAATGAAATGAATTAAATTGTACTACGAGCAGTTTTTATTTCTTATAATTGTAATTTAATTACAAAATTAAAGAAAAGACACCAATAAACAAATTTTCATTCACACATTCATTTGCAAGAAATAAATACGTACTACAGAAAACAAAAGCAAAGAGTTTCATGCCACTGTACGAGTAAAAGGGTACATTTATGACATGTTATCTTGAACTCGTATGCATGATGAATTAATGGATGGATGGATGGATGGATGAATGAATGCATGTAATGAATGAGTGAATAGATGCTGCTCGAATTGCCATTTGGTATTTTTATATCACTGATGAAGTCTTATTTCTTTTGTGCTCCTTGTAGTACTTCCCATTGTACTTGTTGTTGCCATAATAAATCTTTAAATTGTTTGATAAATGAGAGCATGTGAATGGTAACAAAAAAAAAACATTTTTATTATAATAAAGAACTACAATGTTAAATGAATATATGAGTTTTTATTTAATACTTTATAAATCATGATTTTGCACTTCTTTTGTTGAAGAGTAAAATAATATAAATTTTTTAGATTAAAGTTTTATTGAAAACTACCGCCATATTAAAATGTTTGTTTTTAAAAATGAATGGAGTTCGTTTTGGCATGAATATCTTTAAAGCTTATTAAAAAAATATGTTCAATGGTATAGAGCTTCATGTTACTAGAATCATGTAGAGGGAACCAGAAAAGAAATTGTGGTACATTAGACTAATAAAAAAGCAAAATTGTTTTCGATAGATCACTAAAGTAACAGGTCTTGTAATATTTAAGCCAATTCCTGCACCTCTATTTCCAAATCTAAATTGTATGAATATGTGATGAGTCAGTCACATTTTAATTAAAAATGTTACTTTTTACAAATCCGTACTTATTTCTTTTTTCTATTTTTTCGATAACTTCTTATTTTTGATAGCAGGTCGTTCAAAAGTTTACTGTCGTCGTAAGCTTTCATACTTAACACATCCTTCTTTGTCTTTGAATCGACTTGTATTTTTTATAGAATTCCTCACCTGATGCTCTTAATAAGATTCACTTCACTAACCGCCACTTAACTTTAATTCATGTTACTTAACTTCATTTTAGTTTTAAGTTATAAATTAAAAAAAGTGGGTTTTTTAAAAATTTGTCTTAATACCTTGATATAGTAATTTTTATAGGGTGTCAAATCTACACTGTAGATGAAAATAAAATTCCATTAAAACGATCTAGCAACTGAGACATCTAGCATGAAAGATTAGACATTTTTCTTTCTGAAAAATAAACGTCGTTGGTGGTTTCTTTGAATATTTGCTTTAGGGCTTCCTTTGTTCCTCATTTAAAATTGCTTTCTTATAGCACGCCTACAGATTTGAAAGTAAATTTATTATTATAAATACACAGGCAAATATTTCGTTCGTATACAAATAAAATTATTGAACTTTATTAATTTTTTCCCTCAACATCTTTGTTGCCTCAAAGGTTTTTTTCTAAACTTTTTCAAAACCTATTCGGGGTAACTGCAGTAGAGTTTTCGGTGTTAATAATGATTGAACAAAAAATTAAGAAAGAAAGTTTTCAAACAGTAGCATGAAATGATTAGGTTACCGAAAATACTCGTAACATAAAAGCAACAACAGTAAAGTAAAATGCTTAAATTATTGACACTTGAAAACTCATACCACAAAAGACGAAGTAACCGACATTCACATTAAGGGCAAAGTTGGGTATTTAAACGTTAATAAGAAATTTCAGGGATGGGCAATGTTTAAACTGATTAAACATTGGGATCATTATGTCAATATATTCTTTTGGATTTTCATCCTGATAATAGGACTTAGATTAAACCAAAATTGTTGCTGTAAGCATGAAATTGCTTCCGACGATGCTTGAATGAATATATGTGGATTGAACTACCAGAGCTTATACTAGATACTATATGGTTGAAAAACCGGCACCTACTTCTATAATCGGGCTCTTAAGTTTAATGGCGATTCTAATTAAATGCCACCAGGGATTGAACCGCTGGCCATTTATATGATTCTATTTCTTTGACAAGCACACGCTCTACTACTGTGCTACTCTGAGAATAATTTACTTATAAGTAGTTTTATAACTAATGCTAAGTAAGACAGATGTTATGCAGTTTATGTGCAAAAGTAGTAATTACTAAATTTTTGCTGGTAATTTAGACACTCAAAATTCAAAATAGTATAATTTGTATTAAATAATCGGCGTATATCTATCTTTGAGTTTCTTAAAGACACCTTTGGCAAACTGACAATTATGAATATTCGTTTATATTTCCTACTTACACAATCCATTTAAACTGACAAACATGAGTGTTTTACATATTTCTTTTTCAAGGAAAATAAAAAAGTACAAATTCTCAAAATTGAAAATAAATAAAACTTCTACAAGAGCAATTGCGGTTGTAATTTAGACAAAAAACAAACAAAAGGTTAATACATATTAAAAAACGTATCGTCCTTTATAAAAAATATATTGTATTACATTTTCCTTTTGAGTTTTCATCGAAACTTGTGAGGCTTCATAAGCATGGAAAATCTTTTAGCTTTTAATTTTAAATACAACTAAAACAAAAGAAATACGCAACATAATTTCTTTTCTACTTGGGTTTTAATTAACAAAAAAAAAATAATTAAATTGTTTTTGAACAAATTTTATAACTATTAAATTTTTAAAACTCCCATCCCTGATTTATTTATACACATAAATACGAAAAACAATTTTTGTTGTTTTTGTATAAGCAAAACTTCTTAATTATTTTTTCCCTCGAAAAAAGTTACGGCTGTTGCTCAATTTTACTTAAAATTGTAGTCATTATCATCATCATCATCATCACAACATCAACGGCGACTGCAACAACATCACAGTCATCGTTATTCATTAATGAAACTTAATCGATTTCATTCATTAATCATTGACGCCATATTAAAAGACAATTACGTTTCAATATTTGTGTAGTAAAAGGTAAAATTGGTTCAACTTCCGTTTAACTCTTTACTGTTCTACTTCTACATCTCTCGCATTTTGCTGTTTCTTACATAAATGATTATTCATTCATTTACTTTTGCTTTCACAAGGAGCTGTAACGACAATTATTAAACTTTTTTTCGATTAGTTTATGGTTTGTTTTCAAAATTGTGTGAATTTATTTTCTTATGGTTTTATGCTTTTATAACGATTAATTTGAAAAGGTCTAATGCCTTTTAAATCGATTATGGTTTGTCTTAAATGTATCAGTATGCGTAAATGAACCCTTTTTGTACGAGAATTGGTTAAGAGTGGCTAATCAATTAAAAAAATTAATAACAATATGGGTGTTCAAAAGATGAAGGTGTATTTGAAAGGTGTTAATGAAATATTATTTTGATAGATTCGCTTCATTTAATTAAATTGCTCTCTATCCTTTGAAGTTACAGCTGAACTTATTTTGGGACAGCGGCGCATAATAATGTTTTTTTTAAGAATTAATAACTAAGAAATTTAATTATTTAATTTAATATTGTGTAAAGATGGATGGCATTAGGAAAACGTGGGAACTGTTAAGTATTGTTTTAATTATTTAAAAAAAAATTAAGAAACGGTATTATAATTTTTAAGTGTTTACGATTATCAATTTATTTTAACTCCTTCACAGCCATCACTTCAGATATTTTTAAATTTGTTTTCAAAGCATCTTTGTGTGTGCTACTCCTGTATGTAAGTCACAAGCTCTGTCACTAGATTGAAAATAAAATCAGAACTTTCGTGAAGATTTTAATGATTTATAGCTACTTTCTTTTGTAGCATATTTAGCTTTACTTCTGCAGAGTAAGAACTCGATTTTGATAAATTTTTGTTATTTCATGAATTTTTCGAGGCAAAAATTTTAAAATTTTATAAAAGTCTTTCTAAATATTTCCGAAACTATTGAGGAGATTAAAAAATGTTGCTAGAATGACTTGAAGACAATTTAATATAAATTTGCGAGTTTTTAATTAACTGATTTTTTTTTGGCTTGAGCTCAAATCTGAGTTTACCCATTTCTTTTTAATTTTTAAGAAATTGTTTTTGGATAAATTCATTATTTTATTACTCTTTTTTTAAACAATTTATTCGTCAGACTGACAGAAATGAATAAGTTAAGCACTTTTCATTAGATCATACAATTAAATAGTTGATATTCACAAGTATCCACCGTCAAAAATAGTAAATACAAACAAAGAACGCTGATGAGATGGTGTAGCGACCTCGAAATCAGTACTGATCCGTTCTGCTAGTCTGATGAATAAATTGTTTCAAAAAAAATACTCTCTTAATAAAATAATGAATTTATCCAAAATGAATTATTTAATAATTAAGAAGAAATGACTAAACTCAGATTTGAGCTCAAGCCAAAAAATCAATTCTATATAAACCTTAAACAGTTCAACAATTACGTATAAATATTAATTAGTTTTTAGTTAACTTTGACAAACTGTTTTAGATTTTTTTAATGTTGATCAGCCAACCTCCTTAACTTCTGATATAAAGATTTATCTCGAGAACCGGAGAAAAATTCACTACGTAACAAATAAGCAAAGCATTTGAAATGAATGTTAACACAAAGATTAAAATCATAACTTTAGAAATAGTTGCCAGTTTTTGCTGCATTTCGATTATAATTGTATATAATTTAAAGTTTTTATACGTGAGGCTACATGGGCGGTGGGCATGTCAAAGTACTGATTTTCCTCTAACTTCAAAATGCTCTTTATTTTGATGTTAAGCACAAGTCTACAAGTTTTAAGTTATCTCCGTTAGATCCTCTAATTTTGCCGATTCATTATTTGGAGAGAAAGCCCTGTGCGCCAGTCAAGCTGTTGTTTGTTGTATAGACACTGACGCAAATCACCATGGAAATCAGCTGGATCGACAACCACGTTAACGCTTTATTATAAAAATTAATACTCTTTAATTGAAATTAGGCACTTGGTGCGCTCAGTTTAGGCAGAGGTGTTTTGCGACTAGCTGGACTGGCCATGGTTGCGAAGTTAATCCCTGATTTTACTTCAGTTACTTATAGACGGGTAGAAAACTCAGCAAGAAAGGAGAAGAATTCTTAGTTCGGTTGTCATTCATACTGGCGGACTACTTTCACGGGTGGTTCGAAGACTTCAAACTGATGTGGATCACATACATATGCTTTTACGTGAATAGCTGCGAAAGAGGAAACGTCATGAAACAGAGACTCTTGATGTCATCTGGCTTAGATGAGTTTTGTGGAATGCTAAAACAGCAGCGATTTCTTTTGCTAGCATTAGACTGAGAGCCAGACACCAACACATTTAAATATATGATCAATAGAAGAAGTCAGCTTTAGACATTGACTAGCGATTACTAAGGACTCAGTTATGAGAATGGAGGTCGATAATTGCCAGTCGATAATAAAAAATCTCTATAGTGTAGACCAAACACTGGATATGATTTAATGGTATGTCGTCTTAAAAGTTGGTTAGCAGAACCAATCAGTGATGTTCGAAAGGGGTCGAAAAGTCATCCAGGATAGTAGAGGTTTGCTTCGATATCCTTCCCTTCATATATAAATTTTTTTTTTTTAAATTTCAGTCTTAACAAAAAAACACATTTTAATTAATTTCCATTCTAAATGTACGAGCAATTTAAAACTGTCACATGTTTAACTTACAAAATATCTGAAACATTCGCTTTTAATATGTTACATCTTTAGTATCATTATCTCTGACAGTTATCTTAAATGTAACTGACAAAAAACCTTAAAAACAAATTAAACACTTAAAATTTGTGTTTCAGACATTTTAATAACAACTCATAAAATAGGTTTAAGGCTTAAAAAGCTACAGTGTTTATTCATTACTACCACTGGTTGCTGAAAACAAAGAAACATTGAAACTAAGTTAGGTCCTGTTTCACAGCTTAAGTTAAACACTATTCAGAAGTAATAATACAACATTTTATTTAAGTAAAAAAAAAACTAACGGCCTACAAGCAGACTTCATAAAGTGCTCAACAATTACTGACATTTTACAGGTTCTCGTTTTTCTTCTTATTGTCATTCTTTACAATATTGTGCTGTTGACCACATAAAAGAGCAGGTGTAATTTAATTATCCTTATACCTTCTTCTTTGTTAGTGTTGTGTTGTGTTGTGTTAAATCAGCCCCTAAAAATCATAGTTTCTACTTTAATACACACGCTCAAACCTTAAAATATTTCATATTTGTACGAGTACATTGTATATTTTCAAGCGTATTTATTTTACCTTTTTGTGCGCTGTAAAGTTTTTTATGGTGCGCGCGCATTTAAGACTTTTTATTTATTTTATTTAATTTTAATATCCTGTTTTTATGTTTTACGTCTTGGCCATCGTAAACATTTTAAATGAGACAAATAAAAACACTGTAACTACATAACTGTACTGCAAATAAATTAGAAAAAATAGAATATCCTTGTTTATGTAAAAAAAACAACTGAAGAAATATTTGTGAAAGCGTGTTACGAGTATTGTGAAATAAAGAACTAGCTTTCGAAAAATCATGATATGTATTTATTTAAAATATTTTTTTTAGTTTTTAAAAACTTCAATGATAGTAATTATTTGAAGTCGAATTGGATCTGCTCTGATCCAATCGGCTATGCAGCAGACAGACGAGAAAGTTATGAAACCGGGCGAAAGAATGTTTAGCTAATTTGACATATCCTGAGAAGTAAATCCTTAAGCACGGCTAAGCAGAAAAGCTTCACTGCATTAAACCACTATTTAAAGTACATCATTCATAATTTCAATCAAAAAGAATGTAAAAATTGTTTATTATATTTGAGAGTATTTATACAAACTGTCAACTTATTTTACTCTTCCTAAAATTTGGCTAAATGTTTCCTGATATAAGGACCAGTGAAATACGGCATATAACTAACATTAAAGCTTGTAAATTGACATATTTTACCGAATTAAATTATTTAATTGATTTAATGAATAAAATCAAGAACATCTTCACTTTTTTATTAAAACATGTTTCGTTAAATCAACTAAGCGTTACATTGTTTGCATTATAACGCAAATTTTTATTAAATAAATGTAATAATTCATTCATAAATAATTCATTGGTCTTATGAAGAAAATTTTTTCATTGCATGTTTAAAGAATTAAATTTAAAGAATTTAAAGAAATTATGTATTGCTCCTTTATTGCAACGTAGTCTTATCTCAAAAAAACGTGATTTTCAAGTTAAGAACGCAAAATTATTTGTCGTCTTGTTCATCATCTTGTGCAAAAAATTCATACAAATATCTTGATTCTTCATCTCTTGCGGTGAGAATCATTCTTTATATTTCCATTGAGATTTGTGTAATTTAAAAACTTTGAACTAGTTTTCTAAAGAACAAGTTCTTTTGATATATGATTACGTTGCAATAAAGGAGCGATATGTATATCCTTACATATTGATATTTTTTATAAAACCTTATTGACTCTTCCTCGTACATATGTTTATCTCGAAAGGCGTGTAAGTTCCCCTCAGAGAAACTTTCTTTTAAAATATTTTAAGATCAAATTTGCACTGTTCATTAAAAAAAATCATTTTAAAATTTTTATATGTTGGAATAAAATAATAACTCTCCTATCCTTTTGCCATAAAAGATTTGCAAAAAAAGACTTGAATTTAAATACAAGCATCATCAACTAAAAAGTTGTGAAACAAGGCAAAATACCCATAAAATTTGTTGTGGTCTCCGATAACTGCGTTATTATACTCTGCCGCACAGGTTGTCATTAATTAACTTTTCTTTGATACTTGGAAATGTATAATGACCAATTCTTTCTCCGCACAATAAAATGTTACGAGTTAACCTAATCTAAATTACTTTAAATTTAAAAAATACAACTTATGTGCTTCGAAAATGAAATCGCGTTAAATAAAAATTGAAATGGAAAACTTTCGTTAAAATAAAATAAATAAATTTTAATAAAAATCTTAATTGATTTTCAGTATCTTATTAACCATTAGTAAGTATTTTCGGGAAATAGGAAATTAAAGTATTGCAATATACAAAAAGTAGATTCTTTTTAAGAAAAATGAAAATTAATATATTGTTATTATATTTTCATCATAATAATATTTCAGATTATTGAAAAATCATTAAGTTATTTACATAAAAAATAATAATAACATATGTACCTATGTGTATTGGTTCCGAAACATCACCGTGAAGAACGTTATTGATCGGCGACGACCCAGTTTTTTAATCGTAGAAGATTCGTTGCACGGGAGAAACTGTTACACGAACTGATTTTTCTGTGATATTCTTCCATAACACAGCGAAAGACGCTTATATTAATCGTAGAGGGAATCGTTTGAGATTTGCGTAATTAAACCAAGTGTAACATTGTTGTCTTGGTACTCATCAAATAATCATTAGAAAATTTTTTTACGACCTACATATGTATTAAACATTGCAAAATTAAAAGACGAGCGTGTCAGAAAATGTGTAAAAAAAGTAATATTAAAAAAATAGATGTTTTTGTTATTCTCACTCGTCAGATCATCATCAGAAGGTTCTTGTAGTAGTAGTATATTAAAAACAAACGTCTAATAAACATCCTATTCTAGCTGGGTAAAGGTAGAACAATCTCAAAAATTTAGCTAGAAAAGTCAAAGATTTTTCCCCTCACCCAATAATCTGTACTTTGTAACAAAAGTCTTGTTTCTTGAATTTTTTCAGTTTATAGTTTTTAACTTGCTTAGGTTTTTTTATTATTACTTTTATTATAATAATTATATTTTAGTACTATTAACACACATTCATTGTTATTCATTTTAAGGATGTAATATTTTTTTTATTAAAACATTTGCATATGTGTGAGTGCTTGGCACAGAGTTTATTTATTTAATTTAAACTCGTTGCTACTTTGTTAAGTCATGTTTCAATACTTGACCTTATTAAATTTTTGTGAGCGTTTTTTTTTATCACAAAGAATTCCTTGTGCAGTTGTTATTGCTTTTTATAATTTACTCAAAAAACACATGTTATTTATATTTGGTGTTTTATTTTTAGTTTTTGGTGCATTACATTTTTATTTATATTTGTTTCCCTTAAAAGGCGGTTAATGTGTCTTTGAATGTGTCTACTAAGGCGTTAAAATTCACAATTTCTAATTGATGTTTGTTGTGTGTGTGCGTGTGTTTTATTTTTTTCTTCTTACCTTTATTTACTCTAAGCTAAACATTTGGTCAAGAAAAACAAATTAATGTTATTTGTCTGAAGAAAATGTTCTCAGGATAATTAAATAAAAATATTTTTTTATGTTCTCACTCACTAAGCACACATTTAAACAAAAAAAGTAGAAAAAACATTTAAATTTAGGATTATTTTATTTCCGTTGTAAAACATCTAGATCTAGATAATTTTCTTAAAAAATAAATAAAATCATTTATAGTATTTTTCTCATACTTAGTGGCGTCTTAGGGATTTGGCATCTGTAAAAACTCTTCGTTTGGGATTATTTAAAAAAAAGATATGTTGTTTTTATAAAACACTTAAATTTATTTCGGATATCAAAGATAAATATATTAGGATACATGCCAGTTTCACACATTCATACTCAAAAAAGGAATACAACTTTTGCATATCGATGGTCATACGTTGACATCTCGTAACTGATTTTTTTTAATTTCATGAAAAGCAGAAAACGTTTTATAAATCGTTAAAGAATCATTCACATTTGTAAAATAAATGAAAACGAAAATAGTTAATAGTATCTACTAATTAATTTTAAGATATTTTATTTAATGGCTAATAACGCTTTTAGCCTAATTATAATATGATTTTATCAACTGAAACGTTGTAAAAACCACTTACGTGTTGTCAACGTATGATCTTTATGTACTTCATTGAAATAAAACGATATTACAGAAAAAGTATCAGAGATGTCGTGGGAAAATGTGGCCTTAATGCAGCTCTTTTCACTAAATATTTCCATTATAAATATCAATCAATCAAATATATTAAGAATTTTTGAAAATTATTAAATGAAGAATAAATAAAAGGTGCTAAAACCATAACAAACTTATAAAAAAGTTTCATCCTAATATTCCATACAAGTTACTACAGTTGTCACGAACTTCGCTTATGTTGAAATTTCTTTATAACGAACTCTTGAGTATATAAAACAAAAATGTATGTAAATTAATAATCTTGAAAAATAAAGAAATCGCGAATTATTCACTTTTATTTCACAGTGAGTGACCAGACAAAAAATTAAACAGTGATATTTTTAGTTCGATATTTATAAATATATTGAGAAATATCTGAAATAAATATGCATTATTTTATATATTTATTTTCATTTCTTTTAAGAACAAATATTCACCCTGTTTATTACGAACTTTGTCATTAGGAACAAAATTAACCCGGTTCCGCACACCGATAATTTTTTGGTCCAAACTAATAGTTTCATTTATATTTTTTGCAGTCAAAAATAAAAGTTTATTTTTCCAATAAAAAATATCGGTCTAATAATACAGGACCGATTATACATCGGATATCGACAAAATATCGGATATTATTGCCCGAAATAGTAAAAATTTAATATTAAGTTTAATTTTTTAGCGATAAAATAAAAGTGAAACTTTAATAAATAGTTTTGGCGAGGAAAATATCGGTCCAAAAATAACTAATTATGTATTGTTTTTTCTTTAAGTCAAAATAGTTACGGTCTCAGATAAAAACGAATGGCACAGACGCACAACAAAACCGAAACAAAATTTTTTATTTGTAGCTCTCATTGACAATATATTTTAGTCTGTGTTACATTCTCCTTAAAACATTTTAAGCATCCGTTTTCTTTTATTAGCAGGAAAAACAAGTTAAAAATATTCATACAACAAAATTCGTAGCATATTTCTTTATCAAAAGCAAAGTTTTAAAAGCGCTGCTATTTATCAATTGTTGGTAATCAAATCTGACATAAAACGTTGATAATAAAATCACACCAGGGAATTATTAAAACAAAAAAATTTTCTACACTTTTTCTGTGAAGCCGAGAGTCCCATCATACATTTGAATACTCAATAAGACTTAAATGATCAAATTTCCACTTGGCTGACAACCACAGCAACACCCAACGCTAATTGTTAGTAAATTAACGTATTAACAACGTCACAGCACCCAAAGCCAAACCCCGAACATACTTTTCATACATCCTATAGAATGGTATGAAATATTAAATAAAACATACAAAAGAATTTTTAGATCTTAACAACTGACAGATTTCAAATGTCGAAAAAAAGCTACCAGACAAAGAGCAATTGACAAATTGACAAAAACTACAACTGTCTCATGTAAATTCATTAATTCAAATCATATTCAAATAATTCAACCCCCACCGTGTTCCGACTAATTTCGGGCAAAAATTCCAGTTTTCGAATAAAAGGACTATCTCACTTTACATTGTGCTTTCTGCTTTTCATTTTAACAACAACAATTATTGTTAGAATTGCTTGTCCTTATATTATTGTTGTGTATTTATTTGATTGTTATACTATTAAGGTTTTAAAGTAACTCAATGTTTTAAACAGGATTATATTGGTAATTGGATATGGCAACTGTTTTCTTTTTTTTTGTTGTTGTTTTTTTTAGGCAACAAAACTTCTATCTTGCTTCTTTTGCCATTCCTTCACAATTTTAAATTTTATTTGTTTGAGTGGAAATGATTGGACAACAAGGGAAAACATAAACAGCATGATACTTTTATTGAGTTTTCAATGTAACACGCAATCGAAAAAAAAACAAAAGGATGCAGAATATTGCAGAATGTCAGCGATCTAAAAGGCTATTTTGTAATAAAGTTAAAAATTCTAACGCACATTTGCAGTGTAAAGAGCATATATGTATGTATGTATGTATGGTATGTGAGCAACCGACTTATAAAATTAAATTATGAGAAAGTTTAAATTCCTTTCAGTTGCTTATGAAATTTGAATACAAATGTCCTTTGTTGCCATTCGCGACTATTTTGTTTTATTTTATTCGATTTTAACTTCAACGCCTTCATTAATATAATTTAATGTTATTATTGCCTGGTATTCGAGTCCTCTAATTATTCCAGTAACACTAAAAAAATTAACAAATGGTAATAAAAATACATTTAATATTTAGATAGAGAGCAGTGAAAAAGCCTCAAGCCAAACGAACAAATTTAGTTCCACTTGAACTAATCGCTTTGTGTGGACAAAAATTATGCTGCATGCAAAAGTATAGAAAGAACCCTGTCATACATATTTAGCTATTGTGGCCTAAGGCTGAAAATGCTTTTGATTTAGTCAATGTAACTGACTGCAATTTGTACATTCTATTGTTTCCAGTACTCTTCGCACTTTTAACAAACACGTGGCTCTTTGTTATGTCCTTGTGTCTTGCTGTTTGTTTGTTCGTAGTCAAAACAAAAGTTATACATTTGTCAACATTTACTCGTTACAATATTTGTTAGTTTCTGTATCTCAGCTCTATTGTATGATATTGTAATCGTGCGTTTTGTAGGGTAATTGCAGACTCGTTTTTAGTTCAATATTGTTGCGCTTGTCATGTAAGACGGGCCACGTGTCTCCAAGTGTGTTTGTTTGCTCACTTCATGTTCTTTTTCAAGTACATATTTGTTTGCATTTACAATTTGTTTTGGTAAATGAACACTTTTATGCTCAAAACATTGTAAATTATGCTAAAAAAAATAATCAAGTCAAGTTTTTTTTTTGTCCTGGGAAAGTTTTTCATTTTTTTTGCAAAGTTTGAAATCTTAAAGGTTAGAAGAAATTTTGTGTTATTTTCTAAAACTAAGTAGATTAGCTTAAATCGTTTATAATTATTATCATTCAAACAAAAGTTTAAAAACTTATTTTTTACCCGGAGTTAAATTTGAATATGTAAGAAAATCTGGCATTCAGCTCATTTTTATATTTTATGAAAGTGGAAAAACTAATTTGTAGCTGCTTTCAAACACTTCTTGAGACCTAACGAATTCATCCAAAGTCCATGGCCAATCTCTAGTGCAGTTTTTTTAGGACTATCTAGAATTGAGAAATTAATTTTATCGAGCCGTATACTCCCACAAACTATGAACTTCGCTCAGGATGTCACGTTGATGTCACGAATCTTAGGTCACAGGCTGACATTTACCCCCCAAAAAAAAACTGGGTACAAAAACCACTAGAAATGAAACAACACACTTGGCAATAGATTTTACTGGGCGAATCCGATTCCGAATCCGCAGATACAGAAAAATCGGTTGGTAATCTCATGGCAACGGTTTATTGTATTTGCATGGAACTAACTACATTGACTCACTAAAAAAGGAAACACAATAAATGAAGAAGTGGGACCAATTAAGCAAAAAAATATTAAGAAAAAACACCCACATTTGACAAAAAAGTTATGTTGCAGCAAAATAGTTCACACTTGTGTGAGTTGAGGTTCGACTTGTTGCCGTTTCTACGAGGATACAGCGAGGTGAATGAAGAGGTCATCTCTGCCACAAGATTCTGTCTTGGAAACCTCTAGACTTTTTTCAAAACTTAAATAATTTAAAGTATATCTGGATCAAGGTAGATCAAGCCAGGTAATTGCAGTCCAAGAACAATCCAAACACAACAATGATCTTTTTACATAACAATTTCCTGCTGTCAAGTTTTTTCAATACAAAAGAATTACTTTTGACGAAAGCAAATTAATCAGCTGATGGCAGCTTAAGCTAATGCATCAATAGGCCTCTTAAGGTTGATGAAGTGGTAAAAAGTGTATATTATTACATAAATAATAAATAATTAATTTTAATTTAATTTTTTAATTTAAAAATAAATAATTTTACATGACCTTTTCAAATACTATTTTAAATGTAAACAAATTTTTAGCAGGAATTACTGAAAGTACAAAGGTACTCGTACAACGACATTGATTTGGATTCATATGAAGTTATTTGAAATCGATCGTGTTTTCAATTTTTATTTAAGTCAATACAAAAATGCATTGAAATGTACTGCAAAAAATTTAAATACGTTCAAGAAAAAGTCTGCTTAAAATTGGTTGGTTAAAAAAAACACAAAAAAGAATTTTACAGAGATCGTTTAATTCATGATATTTGAATAAGGTGCAATGCTATTATAGTATTATTGAAATGCTGAAGTGTTTTTTTACGTAAACACACAACTAGAACCACTTTTAATAGTTTATTGGAACAATTAAACCCCATTAAATATGCTGTAACAACTGCGAATAGATACGAGCAAGTATACAGAATTAAAAAACAAAATCAATCGAATTTGAAAAGACTTACAACACATTATTGCCGATAAGACTTGACTCGGTGAAAGGTACACAATTTTTTCTATTTCTGGAAAGGTGGCAGCAAAAATAAGAAACATAATGACAGGAGCTTTTTAAAATGTATTGACGGCTTTATTTTAACAAGCAAAACTTTTTGAAATTCTTTGAAAAAAGATGTCGAGGAAATCTCCATTAATAAATTTAAAAAATATATATATTTTTAACTAAATATTTACGGATATCCGATTTGTTAGTTTTTAATAACTTAATAAGGTGTATTAATGAATTCACTTTCAAAAAATTAACATTTATATCATATATATTTATATATTAATTTTAATTTAAAAAAATTTTTTTGCTAATTTTTAGTAAATAAATAAAGTTAATTTGAGAAAATTATTTATACCACGAAAAATAATATATATCCTGAAGTTTTTCAATTTCCGTTTCCCTGGAAATATTAAACACCGAAAAAACATAAACTTTAAAACCGGTGGCCATGAAAAATATTTTTTCTGCCAACTTCTTCAATAATATTCCACTTGCGTACATCGAAAATATATACAATGGGGTGATTGTCATAAATAAACCATTGTAAAAATTCAGCTTTCTTAATAGTGTTTTAATATCAGTTAATTATATCAACATAAAAAAAGTTTTTGTACAGATTTTAATCAGTTATTTAATGTGATGGGGTGTAAAAATGTTATTGGCAATAACGAGGCAAAATTTTAATATCCAAAATGGTAAGACAAATGTAACAAGAATGTTGTTGTTTTAATTAGATTTCATATCAATAATATAAAAAAATAAAATGGAATAATGAATTATTTATAAAGTGTGTTAGAAAAATTTATTTCTCATGTATCAAATATTTATATATATATTATTTGCTAAAGCCGAATGTGTTGCTGACTTAACTGGATGGACTTTACATTGTTATAAAAAAGTATATTAAAGTGGCGGTGTATATCACGAATTGTATGATAGTAAAAGTCAGAACGCTGGTTCATTGAACTGAGTAACATTGCTAGTAGTTCAATCGCTAAATGAACGCCACCCTCAAATAGTAACTTTTGAAAGTTGCATTTGCCAAATTTTAATACCCATCAGACAAATATCTACAACAAAAGAATTCGACAGCAAAACGAGCACTTTGTGTATATAACATTTACAACTACAAAACAACTAATTTCTTAAATCTCTCAAAAATACATAAGAAGAAACACCGAACTAAAAAAGGCAGAAAGACAGACACATCATGTGCGATCGATCGATCGATCTGGCTATAATTTAAAGTCAATATAATAATACCAACGAAATTTTTACGATGATGATCATCGCTGGACAATATACTTGTTTTTATTAATGGGTCATACAACAACAACAAACAAAACTAATACGACGACAACAATAAAAAGTCACCAAAATCAGAAAGTAAACAGATTAAATCAAAATAAATTTAAAAGCAATTACATTAAATGAGTGTAAAATAAAAAAACATAAAGACGGACGGATGAAGAGACAAAGAAACAGGCGAACAAGGTGAGAAATGCAAAAGAAATTAATAAATGTAGTAAAACAAAAAACCTTTTAGTTATTGTGTAACAATAAAAAAATAATAAACAAGGAAATGGAAAAAAGTTAAAATGCAAAGAGAAAATATATCCAGTGAAAGAAGACTTGAAAGGTGCCCTACTGCTGACAAGATCTTCTAAATGAAGTTACACTTTTTACAACCTATTTCATAAAATAATTTTTAATTTAGAACATTTCCTCTAAAATGCCATTGCTGGCGTGCACAGCGACGCATTATTGAAATATATATTGGAACAGCTGTTTCAACAGACGTAAATTGTTATGCAAACTAAAGCAAAGAATTAATGAATTTAAATTCTGAAAGAAAACTTTACAGAATAACCAGAAGCAATGTTATGGCGCTAAAAATTATTACTTCTCTGACATCTAAACGCTTCTATATTATAATTTTTAATTTACAAAAAAAAAGTTGAAATCTACACCCCCAGGCGACGACTTGAAGGTCACATAAAAATATTGGAACTCAAATTTTGAAACCGAAATGGCAACCAGTCATAGCATCGAAATATAAGAGGTGTGAAAGTTTAATTTTTTCCAACATATTTCAATTCTGCCCCTCTATGGCGTTTCTGCAAATGTTTGCCCAATCTCACATGACATATGGGTAATTCCATGTCTAAGCGCACAAGTAAAATATTTCCCATTTAAGTAATATATGATTATATTTTCTCTGCACATGTTCCCGATCAAGATACAAAATAGTTTTACGGTATAAAGTCGGACGAAAGAGCCAAGGAGCTTCGGAAATGTATCTACTGGGCAGGCATGTTCTGCTTCGAAAATGTTTTTTTATTTAAATCTTATATGCTTGAATATCGTAAAATAGCACGATATAATTTGTATTCGAAAATTTACTTATGAAAGCGTAGAAGTAGATAACCTCTTCAAGTTTTATAATAAAAATTTGCAACAGCGTTTACAGTGCTTCGCAAAACACAATTATGAAGGAAAAAGTGTGTATAAAGAATCTTAGGAGTGGATTCTAAGCAATTATTCATACTCCTGCTTTCTTATAGGGTACTCTAAAGACGTAAATCATATAAATGTGCTACAAAAACTAAAAAATCTGTAAATAAAACCTTGTATCATCCTGAAATATGTCACCGCCGCGATGTTTTACAAGTCTTTATTTATTTGTTTTGTTCCATACACAACAAGACTTTATATCTTATATTGCAGTGTAGAACTGAGTAATACAATAGACAAAAATATATATATATATATATATATATTAGGGTGGGTCAATTTGTTCGGGTGAGAAAAAACATGACAAGCGTATAGCAAAATCGAAATCTACACAAAATTCTAAGAAAATTACCCAAAGAAAGTATGGATCTAAAATGAAAACCTAGCTCCCGCCGAGAGACATGAACATTTCAGTTTAAGGCATTTTAAAAAAATGCATAGATTTGATGGAAAACAAAATTTTATCACTAAATCCAAACATAATATACTATTAATTTGGGATTGTTTTAAAGAAAATTTTATGAGGTTTAAGAATCTGCTTTCATTTTGTTAATATTTTGATTACTATCCCGTGTTTTATTAAAGGTTTGATTATGAAAAATAAAAAACTAGCAAGTTCTGCTATATCTCTACAAAACACAAATATAGTTGCTCTTTTTGGACCCATTACCCCATTTTGTCTTAAAACTTATTTGATTACAAATAAATTATTATGTTCCCACTAAGTATGGTTCAAGAAATATGGCATATTGGTCTTGCATCGATATTATGTTTAATTTTTTATACAAATTTATCTTCTCTTTTAAAAAGTATAATTTAGTAATGTGCTTTTGAAGTTATCAACGAAGAGTAATTAGAATCCAATATTATTAATAGTTCTAGTCATTGTAGAAATTTACCGTTAATGCATTTTATAAAAACGTGGTGTTAAACATTTGTTTTGATTGATTTATGCACTTGATAGTTAACTTTCAAAAAGTAAGCGTGTGTTAATTTCTCTTTTAAAAAAACTTTTCACCTTAAATTATGGAATCATCAGCAATGTCAATTGACTCTTCCGGATCAAGTTTTCTGACTAATCAGAACGCTAGTATCATTGGCATGCCAAGTGAATTTAGTGAATTAAATTTGCCAAGTTATCGTGATGTTCTAAAGTATTATTTTTTATTAAGTGAGCGCGAAAAAGAAAAAAATCGTGACGATGTTATGGCAGTGACTTTAGAAAGTCGAACCCAAATACCCCGAATGGACTGTAAAAAAGACTTAAAAAAACTGAAATTTTTCAATGCTTTCACAAATAAGACCAGCTATACATATTAAGAAAATTTTAAAAAAGTTGTCTTTTTTAGAACTGATAATAATAAAAAAAAAATTGTTTTATTATAATAATGAAATTTTATTATGAGATCTAAAAAAAAAAAAAAAAAATATTTAATTCTCAAGTGAATTTTCTTCATGTCTCTCGGCGGGAGCTAGGTTTTGATTTTAGACCCCTAGTTTCTTAGGGTAATTTTCTTAGAATTTTACGTAGATTACATTTTTGCTATACGCCTTTTGAAGAAAAAATTTGACCCACCCTAATATATATATATATATATATAATCAAATAATAATATAAGTTCAAATATATATAATCTTATTTATAAAAAAATACACTTAATATATAAAAAGTCAATAAACCGAATACCCATACAAAATTCGTTTCACAAACCCACTACAAACCACTCAAAATACTCTCTATAAATAAAAAAATTCCATTAAATTTCTAATATACTAAAGCTTTTCCTCTTTATGAGCCGTAGGGTGCACCAAAGTTATCTTTCATTGAATATGTGAAGTCATAAACTAAAACAAGAGGTAACTGAAAAAAATTTTAACAAGATCAAAAAATTAAACAAACATATAAAGACAATAAACACAATTACAAATTTACAGATACCAACAATAACAACAACTACACATCCGTATGAATGAGGATCACATTACACAAGAGTTTTGTGCCGATTAATGTTACCTTAAGGTTCGTTAAATATCGGCAAGAAGCTCTTTTTCGTTGTTGCCATAAAAGTAATTTGAAGGTGTTGATGTTTAAATTTTACAGATACGAGTTCGAATCTGAAACAACTTGAATATCCATTGCAGCCCGTATAAGCCGTTGCTTTTATGTTTTTCCTTATCGGTTTTAAGTTAACGAAACAACAACAAAAACAATATTTGGGTAAAAGGATTTTTATTACACAAAAACAAAAACCCATAAGGTAAAATGAGCCTAAAATATCTGTATGTAAAATGCAGCACACTGCTGCGATTACACATTTATTGAGTTGCCTTCGCATATATGAAGTTGTTAAGGAAAAAAAAATAAGTTGTGAAAAACCTTTAACAAAAACAAATAACTAAAATAAAAAATTTTAATAATAAAAGCATTTTTGATGGCATCTAAATGGGAAAACTTTGTTAAGATTTGGGCAATAAAAAAAAGACAGCATTTAAAATGAAGGTGTAGAAATAGTCATTAAAATAAATTTTATTAATATAAAATTGTCATTAAGAAAATTCCCAATAAATGAAATAAAATTAATTGAATATTTATGAAATATAAAGAAATAAGAAAATGTTAGTAACAAAAGTTAATGGGGTCGTAAAATTTAAGATTTGATATTAAAATAAAATCATTTTATAATAATATGGTTATAAAAATAAAGTAGAATTCTAAAATAGATATCTATAATAAAATGCAAAAGAATTTCTGGTATTAATTTTTTTTTGGAGAATAAAGCCAACAAAGAAAGCCAAAAAAGCTAAAGTTAACTTTGTGATATGAGGATGCAACATTAAATACTATAAGTCATTGAAAAGCGATCTTGAGGGGCCTAACTCTAATATATATCAGTCAAACGGTTGCATTTATTCTCGATTGCTTTTTCTTGGCAACTTATTCATCACTGCACCATGTGATGTGGCCGCAACTAATTATATAAGTATGTCGTGGAGTTTGTCGATGATTTCGGAATCAACTGCATAGACGAGGCTGATCAATTGTGTATTTACGGGCACGTTTAAGTTTATTTAATAAATTGTAAATAAACCAAAAGGCTGACCTAGATGTACTGTTCTTTCCTCTAACTCCTTTCCTTAAGTGTATTGCATTTCGTATATTTCAAAAAGGAAATAGTTATTATCGACCAACTAATTATTAGAAAAAAACTGAAGGACTGGTTTACGTAAAAATTAAAAAAAAAAAATTAACTTGTTGTTTATTAAATAAAAATCAATTTTAAATTCTTTGGGCAAAATGTAAGATTTATCCGAGACTTTTAGACTTCTTATCCTATTTGGAAAATTGATTAAATAAAACCTTGAAAAACATATATTTACATGCCGAGAATAGGCAGGGATGTGCCATGAGTACGACAACTATATTATAATTGTAGCAAACAATGTGTCAACAATATATCAAACAAATAGCTATTATTATTATTTTTTATAATATTTTAAACATAACTTTAATTTCGACTATTCTCTAAATCCTAAAAAATGGCAAGACGATGTTAAAAACTCTCCACTTTCATCGAAAGTGTGTAGACAAAAATTTTTTTGGTGTTGAGTTGACGTTACGTCGACAAATACTTACAGAATAAGTGGGGTTACGTATTATCGTCGTGTGCATCTATAATTTCTTTACATATATTTGACGATAATAATAGCATTGCGGAGAATATTTTTACTTTATTATAGTTTCATATATGTTAATATATTATTATAAACTAAGACAATGGAATTAACCTTTGGCTTGATTGTAAAATAATTTAACTACATTCGTATACAAATGCAATAATAAAATGTTGCTATTATATAATGATAATCTCATACATGGCTTTTCCATTGCTTTAATAGAGAATTCGATGAAAGACAATAATTAAACAATTTTCGATAAAAATATATTTTTCGCAAAATACTAAAAACAACTCTCATGTCTGCACACTGTCGCTCACGGACACTCAGAGGAATGAAAGCAGAAATACTCACAATCACTTTCACATTCACGTGTGATTTATTCCAATCGAGTCGTCAGCACTGCCTGTCATACATAAATTTCACACGAAATTGATTTTTGGAATGTTGAAATAGTATTTGGATTAGTTGGGCTTGGGGTTTTTTAAACTTAACAAATATTAGATAAAAAAACTTAAACCTACTTGCTTTTGAAATACCCAATTTCATATTTTTACCCCTATCAGTGAAGAAAACTTCATCAGATTTAAGGAATTACCATAATTTAGCTACTAAATATTTATGAATACAACTTTTTTTTTAAACATTCTCACATTAGCAAACTTTTTTATGCCACATAAACAATTTGTCACAGGATATTAAGGACACGCGTTCGCATACAAAAGCTGTATCAAAAAGAAATAAGCGACGAATTATTTATTGACAATTGGGAGATCTATATAATAAATACATAAATAAATGATGTCTCGGTAGTAATTTTTTATGAGCTTCTTTAAATACTTTTTTAGCAAACAAATTATGATACAAACGATTTATTTGGAACAATGAAAGAGCACACAACTCTTGCAGACATACAAATAAAATTTTATCATACGAAAATATTTATTAAGTTAAAAGAAAAGTGATTCATTCAGTTAAAGTTGGAAAATCTTTATTTCGTATTTCCGTAAACCATAAATACTTGTCGTCTTGTAAAAATTCAAACATTGACAACTTTATTTTAGCAATTTTACACACACATTGATTTGAGTTGATATGTATCTACAAAATACAATTGATTAAATCCATTGTATAAATAATTTCTTTAATGTTTTTGCTTCTATAAAAAAATAACCATATCTTGCAGTTAAACTCCCTCAAATACTTGTTTGTTTTATTATTGTCATTTGATCCTTTTTGCTCAAATGTGAGTGTGTAACAAAACAAACATGTTTATTTTTATGATCCCAAATAAAAAATGATTTTGTTAGCAAAAAGAAAATTGTCACAGCCTATAAGTTTTTCTTTTGTGTTGAAAGCAAAACAAACGGGAAATGGAATAATTTTAAGCTTTCAGATTTTCCTTTTTTTTAGTATGAGTATTACGGGGTCATGTGTATTTATTTATTTGTTGTTTTGTTGTGATACTTTATGCTGCTGTTACATGTCTAAACCATTATTTTGTGTATTTTATGGCACTAAAAAAGGTTAAGGTTAAATCAATATCCTTAGGATTTTGTGTGTCGTGTGTCATTTAGCAACAGCTTAGTTTTACATTATAAGATTTGTGGAGAGATTTAAGCTAAAAAGGTCTTATTATTTTAATATCATTATAAAGCTATAAAGGAATTCATTTCGAATATACACATATAAAATTATATGTTCATACACATAAGTAATAAATATTG
This sequence comes from Gymnocheta viridis, assembly GCA_956483585.1. Lineage (NCBI taxonomy): Eukaryota > Metazoa > Arthropoda > Insecta > Diptera > Tachinidae > Gymnocheta > Gymnocheta viridis. The sequence continues at coordinate 41,318,288 of OY101441.1, forward strand.
GGGAGTTTCCTAAATAATAATAAATAAAATTTTGTTCTAAATTCCGAAATTTATAGAAAAAAGTATGCCAGAGATAAGGTATCAAAATTTTTTTTAACATAAAAATAATTCGAAAAATTTAAGTTCTCCAAGACACGAAAATTCACACAAAATTCTGGTAATCGTATTTATAGCTTTGCATGTAATGTCAGAATTGTAATAAACTACAATTTGTATATCCTGAATCAAGATCGATTAATAAAGTCTTTGCAACGGCCCAACTTTTTGGTAAGTATGCTACCAATTTTATTCTATTTCCTTTATTCTATTACAATTTGAGTCGTTCTGATAGCACACTTACCAAAAAAGATTTCTTTGTTGTATCGCCGATGGATTTATATTATTGATGTGCCTTGCCATGAACAAAGTAAAAATCTAAATTTTTTATAATATCATAAAGTCTTAAATTCGGGCAGAAAATTCAGAAAAATATGAAATTACCAGAAAAATTAAAAAAAAAATACAAAGTAATTATTATTTTGGAAAAAGTTTGTAACATTTTTAGTCGGAAAGAATTGGACATGAGATAATATTCCAAAGTAACAAAAGAAAAATTTGAACACTAATTAATTTCAACTTACACGGCAGAACAGAGCCACCTTAACAGTGGCGGATGCATGGAAACACACATGAACACTGATGATGGGAGTGTAGCGGCTCCCGAAAACCAATATTGTTTCTGTTCTGCCGTATAAGTTGAAATTAATTAGTGTTAAAATTTTTCACTTGTTACTTTGGTACATTGTCTCACGTCCAATTCTCTCTTACTAAAAATGTGACGAACTTTAGCCAAAATAATAATCACTTTGTATTAAAAAAACCACTAACAAAAAAATTTTTCGAAAAAATAATCACATTAAATAAAAAGATCACATAAAAAATTAATTTAAAAAAAATTTAATCAAACTACATTGACAAATCTAAAATTCATAACAAACGATAATTCATGGAAGATTGTAATACAGGGAGGCTCAAAATTCTATAACTTCTTTGTTTTAAAGTCAATTAAATTTGTCATGTCACTATATAACGAATGGAGAGTTTAATTAATTTAGGCGTGAAAAATAACGTCGGATTTTCAAGATTACCGGAGCTCGAATATTTTCTGATTCGCATTCACAAACACGTTCTTTCAAATATCTTCAAAGGAAAAAAATCCACAAAGCCATTTGATTGAAAATGAGCTTTCTCACTCATTATCGCAATGTATATAAAATCATGATTGTGCTTAGATATTTGGCTCAAAGAAATCGCAAAAATTAAGTCACTGCTGGTAATCGCTAGTGCTCTCTTTACAACAATCGGAAATACATATAAAGAAAATCGTATTCATATTATAATGAAGTTGTAGCCTATTTAAACCCCTTCATTTCTTTTAAGCCACCCTTATTAAAAAAGATTTATTGTATTTGTAATTTATAGGCTTATAATGCGTAAAAATAAATTTAAAAAAACCGAGCTACAGCAAGATCTTTTTTTTTAGTTCAAAATGAGAAATTTGCCAAAAATTTAAAATTTTGCGACAAAAAGTCGTATATTTGAAATTTAAAATAAAACCGGAATTCAGGAAAAAATTCTCAGAGACTTAAAATCTTTTTTTTTTGTCTCACAAAAATAATTAATATTTTTTAATTAAATATTCATATTAAATATATGTAAATTGTTAAAAGAATATTAAAAACTAAACAAATGGATATTTTAATTGCTATTGAAAAAAATATTAGAATGTATTAAAAAAATATCATTTAACTGAAATTAAATCGAAACTTTATAGGAACAAAAAATCGATTTTCTTAAACGCTTTTATTAATTTGGCAAAAATTTGTCTATGTTATCCTGTATGACTGTAAATACCCTCAATAAAACCAAAATACATCAAATATTCAATAAAACCTCGTAATTTGCCAGAATTGTATCGTATTCTTCAAAGTATTTGCATAATTTGTAGAATATGAATTTATTAAGTTAGTTTTGCCAGAAAACGATAAAATGAAAATAAAAAATAGACATAAAAGTATGTAAATAACCATAAATCAATCTTTTTAAATAAACAAAGAACAATAGCAACATATAGAAACTTTATGCATTCAAAAACATACCGTAACCCATAATTTTCACTTAATAGACTTTAAAGTGGCCATCAAATCAACAGCGTCATCAACACCACTCGCATTTTTATTGAAAATATAACATCATCATCAGCATGAGCATCATCAGCATCATCTGAATTAATTTTTTACGCTTTTGCGTATTTTACATGGAAGTTTAGTACTTATAAAATCCTTCCTTCACACATCAGTTTGGCAACTACCCTTTTTGAATCTTTTGGTTTGGTGCAGATATTTTAATACTTCTTAAAATCAACCCTATAAAAGTGTGTGATTTTGTTTTTTGCTCAGCAATTGTGCAAGAATAATATTGCTTTCAAGTACTTTGGCTTTATGATTCTGTTTTCGTTCTTTGTTAAAAGTATGTTGATACCTCTATCATATCCGTTCTTGTTAAGGTTAAATGAGTAATTTTTTTTTACACAGGCGACGCAAGAAGTTTTCTGACATACCTAAATTAATTTTTTAAAATTTATAATTGCATCTTTTTCCAAACTGTATAAGTAAAATATTAATTGAAATTTATTATTGGGGGGACGTGTAGCCAGTTCGTATGTTCATTTCACTGTTGCCAATGCTGGTCCTCTAGGAAGCTTCACCCAAATATTTTTTGCAACAACTGGAGATATTATAGTAACCTTTCACTAAAATGCAAAAAAGAATGCAATAACCAATCGATTCTAAAACAATAATTTATTTACATTGTTAGTTTGAAATAACATCATTTTATGTCCTTTCTAACCAAAACAAAAACATCTTGTAGAAAATTTTTATTAATTACTGTATTTAACCCTTCAATAATAAAACATTTGCATTGTAACTTTTAAATACAAATAAATTTCTCTTAACAACTTTCAATGGGCACTTATGTGGTAAAAAGTTCGTGTTGGAAATCATATTTGATGTTTTCTCAGTACCAACTGAATTCAAAACGGTTTATTTATTAACGATTTGATTCAGTTACTTAGTTTTGAAAAAATATAATAAATAACGACAAAAATGTAATTGTAAAAAAAATTATTTTTATGAGATTTCACAGCAAAAATGTTGCTTAGGAAAATGCCTAAAAGCATACCGTCAGTGAAGTCACAAATTCTTACTATTTAGTAGAAAAACTAATTATAATTATTGTTTAAGATACTCAAGAGGTAAAGCGTCCTCCTTAGAAATGTACTTACATTAGCACATCAAATTAATTAGTATTTGGTCACTACTGGCACCACTACACACACCAAAAAATATATAATGGAAAAATTACAAATATTATCTCAGAGAAACCACATTTCTACGGATTTGAAGACAAGAAGTCTAATCAATGAGCCATTGCTGTCCAATTGTTATTCCAGACTGTTGTTGAGAGACTGCAAGAAATTCTGGAAAAATGTGTCCACTGTTCCAGTCTCTCACACATTTTAAAGAAAATAAGAATAAACACACAATACAAAAACTACTATAAATATTTATATATTTATTTACATAGATAAACATGTTATTTGCATATGAATTGATATATCTTACACTCTTAATCATTTAATGACAGCATTCCATTTCACTTTTTTAAAATATGTTTAAGCTATTAACTATTAAATATTCTTAGTTTAACGACGTTTTTACAACAATATAAAACAATCATTAATTTTTTTTCCAATCAAGTATGAATATTATCAACAGCAAAAATAGAAATAGACCTTTTAAGCATCAACAAAGCAAATCAAATCAAAGAACAGAAAGAAAAAATTAAATTAATTTAAAATAAGAAATTTAAATAAAGCCATTAACGAAATATCAAAATAAACATCTCTAGTACAAAGAGGGTCAAAATGACACTTAGATACTCGTACTATCGTATGCAGCCTCAAAACAATAATAAATGTTTTCACGCTTTAAATGTGTTAAGAAAAGCATTTAAACGCGTTATCTTTATATTTATTTCAGTTGTTTTTCTTTTATATTTTTTTATATTTTATATACTTAATAAAATATATATATATTTTTTTTTGTTTAATTTGTTCCAATAATTTTGCCAAACAAACTTTTGTTACAAGAAAACTATTAACGATATTAAAAAAACAAAAAAAAATTGACAAAAGGCCTGAAAAAGCATAAAATTCGAGATTTCACTTAAGATGCAGTCGCTGCAGTCGCAGATTGTAGAAACTGTTTCGAAGCTGAGCAACAAACAGCAAAACAATAATGAAAAAAGTCGTTTCATCATTTTAGATATATTTTAAAGTAATTAATTCTTTTAATTAATTAAAATTTGAGCTGCTTGTTGATCCATCTGTCAGTAAAACAAACTAAGATTTTTATCATCTAAAAAATTAAGCCAAACGAAAGTCTTAACTTCCGCAGTTTTAGTCGAATATGTTTAGGGCTATCAGATATAAAATATTTGACTTATGTGCCTACTCCATACTCCTCTTTAGCAGCGAGTCACGGAATACTTCTGCAGGAGATATTAACGCTCTTTAAGTATGAATTTATAAATCGATCCCTCCAAAGAATTTTAAAAATATTTCCGCCTGAAATAATCTTGAATCAAATAATAATAATCTAAAATCAAATAAGAAATTCTTAGAAGAAAATCTCGGTGGATCGGTCATACCTTTCTTAAACCTTTAGATCACCATCAGAAATTCCATAGAATGGAGTATTCGGAGAAAGCAGAATAATGAAGGGCCTCTTTGATCACTTGAAACGAGATTGAGTCGTTAGCATGGATTTGATTCTTCAATAACTGATCTTAAAAAGAATACAGTAAAATTAATTTGTCGCCTTGTTTTAATTTTGATGCCAAAAAAATATCTTAAGATAATTTTTTTATATATCAAATAACTTATCTATCAACTTAAATTGCTGTTAATATCTATTTTTTTCCTCTATTGCCTCTTATTCAAACACCTCATAATAGTTCAATCAATCGATTCCGAAGGTAGCTAAAAGACATTATCTGCCTGTTCCCCGATATCGATAGAAAATTTTCCTTCTTATAATTACATATAAAATAAAAACAAAATTTTAAAAGTTGTATTTGTTTCAAATCTAATAATACGAAAGAAATATTACTTTCGATATCGACCAACAGGCAGTATGTGTCCTTAATATTGGTGCGCTTGCCAAAAATAGTTCTACCTCTATGATGACATGTCATCATTTGCGCAGCTACATATTGGTAGTAGTAGAAGTCAGCGATGAACGAAATGTCAATTCATCTCTTTATTATTAAAAAAACACACACACAATCAATAAATGCTCCAACTCTAGTGAATTCCTCACTACTTAAAGATGGGATCAGACGTGACCAACAACTGATGAAATAAATGGTACCACTATTTCTGTTAAATAGCTGCAGCTTACTCCATATCAACCCTTCCCGCCTATCCGGGTATGTCTACGAAATATATACAAGCTTAATTACCTTCCACTCCAAGAGTTACAGACACTGAATATGATCCAATTACTCTTTTTTAAAGCAAGTTTTAATCATCATCATCACCCTGTCATTAAAATTTTTTTCTAAAATATTAATAAAGATTCAACACCTTAAATGCCCTGATCCAATTAGCAAATGAGTCAACCAGCCAGCTAAGCTAGAGATAACAACCTAACAAGCCAACAAACAACAGTCCCAGCAAAAACAAAAAGAAAACGTTTAAAATCAATTTTAAAGTCATTTATAAAATTAAGAAAAATCTGAAAGCAACAACTACAAAGGAAACATAATAAAAATTCCAAAAATGATCTTTACGATTAGGAGAACAAATTAAAGCAAACAACAGCAACAAGAACAGCAATGGATTGATATATGAAGACACGTGTCTTAAGAAGAGGTCCCCTAAATACAAATGACTACAAGGGACTACGATTAAAATTTAACGTTAATACATTTACACACAGCGAAACAGTCATACACTCACTACTCACTCACTCACTTATAAGTGTATTTTTGTATGAATGTGTTAGTAAATTAATAAAACAGTTTGATATTCAAGACCAATTCGAAAAGTTTACAGAATCCAATAACAAAAAGATTACAACAAAAACGAACGTTTAAATATGCCTAAGTGGTTTTAACACGTTTAGCGCTTTGATCGTTTTTTTTTTGTTAATTTTAATGGCGTTAAAACATTTTAAATAGCTGGACTCTTTTTAAATCACTTTTGAACATACAAGTGAATAAACCTAGATATGTATTTCGGTAAGCAATCTTCTTTACAGATTTATATACGACTGAAAATAAATATTCATATACATACATATATATATATATATTTGTTTGTATGTGTAGAAATATCTGATTTTTGTTTTTTTAGCTTTTATTTGACACACTCTCGTTTTAATTTAAATTGCTTTTTAAAAAGATAACATTTTATAGTTTTGTTAACTCCACTTTCAGATTTTACGGCAATTCCCATTTTATCTTTAAATTAAAACAATAAAAGTAATGAAATTTATATCGTCATTTTATGGAAGTTTTATTTTTGTAGCGACTAATTTGTAAGACAATGTAGTGTGTCCAGATCCCTTTTACATGCTTTTAATTACTTTTTATAAATATGCAACATTATCATTGGGAACTGAAAAGCTCAAATCAATGACCGGCATTTTGATGTAACACGGCACAACATTCGGGAAGCTTAACTTGAAACTGTCTGTTCTTCTTGGAAATACAGAGTGTTTGTATGAAATTTTTACTAATTTCACAACTTGAAGAAGTTTTGTATGACAGCAACTTTAAAATACTAAATAAATATGAAAAGCTCCTCGACTGAGACATTTGGAATTTTGTTTGAGATTAATATATCGCTCATTTGATTTAATGTCTTCATGACTTATAAAATTTTCTTTGCAGAAAACGACTTTAAATTTTTCAATTTACGCACAACTTACTCGTAATATAAAAGTAAAATATTCTAATCTTAAGAGTTGAGTATACAACAGAGTTGTATGCATGTTTTACGCAAGACAAATTACGATATGACAATTATTTCTGGGGGCAATTACGGAATTCAATATCAAAAGAAAATTTCTATATAAATTCAAAAAATTTTGTGTAGCATTTCGTTCTATATGAAATGCCGTAAATTGTCCCCTGCATTATTAACTTAACAGTCACATTTTTGAGCAAATGACGGGCATGTATAATCAATTTCAAATTGCATCATTGCAATTCCTACTTAATTATGTAAAAAAAACGTATTTATTTTGGGAACAATTTTTGAGAAAACAATTTAGCCAGTTTTCATACTCATTTCATTATATTGACTGATTTCTTTTAAACTATATAAACTATTTTGCAAATAATATATTTGAAAAAAAACTGTCAAGGAAGTAAAAAAATATATTATTTTAGATTTTTTTGTTGCAAAATATTGGTGAAAATTAAAATAAAATCAGGGCTAAAATGAGAAGTTGCAGAACTTAAACCTTAACGAAAATATGTTCTTTATCTGCTTATTGGTTTTCCAAAAAATATAAACTCATAAAAATTGGTCCATATTGTAAAAGTCACCAGCTTTATAAAGTTTTTTAAGCCCGACGTGGTCGGCTTTGCAGTCCATCGCGTATTCCAATAGAGTCCCCCACAGCTTTATATTCAAAGTATTAATTTCGCAGGTATAATTACTATCACACTTTGGAATACCGCACAAACTATAATAAACAAAATGTATGAAACTCAATATTGTTAAATAGCAGATTACCTCAATCAATAATTTCTGAAGATAAAATATACTCACATTTTATAGTCTTACGAGTACATGTCTAAGAACATATGCCATGGGAAAAACTGAGCTTGTGTCAACACTCTTTTAAGCTGAAATTATTTGATTGGGAACCGAACATACTCACTGGCTTAACATTTTTTGATTTATACTGTGTTAAAAAACAAAGTTTTTAATTAATTCGAACATTTTTTATTCGTTTTTTTTCTCTTTAAGAAAAAACTTAAGTCTGAGTGTTATTTTCTGTTCATTTATTTTAAACAAACTCATAAAATATAAGATATTTTTGGAATACAAATTACTACTTTAAACTAACAACAACACCTTAAAGGAATATAATTTAAAACAATTAACTAATGAAGTCTACAAAATTGAAATATATTAAAATGACATTTTAATAAATTTTGCATTTTAAAATTTAGGAATATATTTATATTCAATTCTACACCAATTTTAATGAAATTAAGAATTTTATTGGTTGAGCCAAAGAGATATAATCTTACTAATTATAAAGGATGTTGCTTGTTTAATATTCTTTTGTTTATTCAAATATTTAAAATTTTGTTTATTTTTATTGCCAAATAAATCAAAATAATCTAAAGATTTTTTTGTTCATTTATTAGTGCAATTAAGTTACGGTAATTAAATTGTGTTTCGTCAAAATTTAAAATAAACCTCACTATTTTTGGAAATTTCAAGTAGGCGTGGCACCTTGGTGTGAATCAAATACTGTTGAATGCTTTTCTAGACAATTGTTATTGTTTAAATTTTAAAACTTTAAACGAGATTTTACAATATCAATGTCATTTCCCATAGAAAAAATACTGACTAAAGAAGCCAACTTCGAAATCTAGCCTTTAAAAATTTATAAATGTGAAGACATGGGACCTCCCATACAAAGAAACAAAATATTTTCGTGAAAGCAAGATTTCTATGACTGTGTGTGAGTTAGTCGGATATACCATGTATATATATTATCAGGATCAAATCGTGCAGTATATGAAAAATCTACGAGGCACTTTGTTATCAGTGAGCATTACTATGATGATGCAAACGGCAGAATAGGGTCAGGTGATACAATATTTCTATATATACCAAATCTTTGCGATACTGCTCGATTCGGAATGTCCTAAAATTTTTATGTTTTTTTTTATTATCAATGATCAGGTACGTTAACTCTCATACAAATAAATTATATGACAATAATAATGATATTATAGAGAGGCCCAAATTATGATTTAAAACCAATTTTAGCTGCCGATCACAATAAAAATGTTTTTTTAAGATTGACGTCTGTATTTGTTTATGTGTTTCAAAAATCACTTTAACGAGTTTTCCTTTTCAAGACTATACTTAGACTCTTTCCGTCGTTTACCCTTAAAATGTATTTTTTAACCTGCATGACCATTTTCTTGTTCAACATGTCTTTTTTATTTTCGCTCAATTTTTCGTGCCTTTAAAAATGAAGAAAATATTTTCTCAAAATCATTTCACTATATATTTTAGGACTACCTGCTACGATTTCCGTGATAGTACACATTTAATTTAATTCAACTTTATCCTATTTATTTTTAATGGAATACAATCATGTAAATGTTGAAATGCCAAATTTTTAGCACATGCAGTATTTATTTAGACAAAGTTTAAAATTTTAACATTGAAATTATTGTAATTGTGTGAACTTAACAGAATTAAAAATTTTGTTTAGATTTAAATTCTTTAAAACGTTCATAACTGCATAGAAAAGTTAAAAGTTTTTAGTATTTTTAAAAATTATTGTAGAGCAACGTTATTAATAATATCTTAAATTTTAAATTAAAATTTATTAGCCTTTTCTAACATTTTCTGAGATATTTAGATTCGGGTTTTTTTTCTCCAGCACCTGACGACACTAGACGGCACAAACGAAGAAGTGAGGTGTTTTTTTAATTTTTTATTTCTTAAGAGAGGAATACTGGAACGCAGCTAATTAATATCGACAAAAATAGAACACAATGGAACAAGTATGCTGCTTTCCTAGGTCGCTACAGCCACTCACTCCCGTTCAGGTGCTTATGTTTGTCAGTTGTTAGGAAGAAATAATGCATATTTTACAGAATTGCTTAATGATAAAGAACACCAGAATTATTATTACTACATATTACTTTTGTATAACATTTACGAATATGATTATTAGAATTCGTTTTGGTTATCCTGCCTAAACCGAAACTTTGGTTCCAAAATATTAAGAAAGTTTATTTCAATTTGATTGTCTTAGTGTTTAAATAGAATTTACAAACTTCGTTTAAACAACTTTGCTTATATACGGCTATAAAAATATGTTGGATTTCAGAAAGAGTCTAAATCTTAAAATTTGTTAAATTGCGATGATTTTACATATTAAAGCTTTTGTAGTATCCATCCACGTTATCGAATTTGTAAAAGAAAATTATAACTTCCTTGAGCACTGCGACACTTAACAAATAATATTAAGGATAATAAATAATTTACCTTGTTTTAATTAAATCATAAATTACCAACACATTGTTTTCCATTTATTACATCTTTTTGAAAATTTTATTTAAAATGTACACTCATTTAAATATATTTACAAATTTGTTTATTATTTAAAAAATTAAACTATAATGAGATCCATAGCCACTGGAATTTTAACCGAAATCTGTAAATGAAAAGCAAAGAACACAGAGAAAATGTAGTTAATAAAATTATTTAAAATAAAATAAAATTAATTAAGGTAAAAAAGTAATTACTTTTTAAATAATTTCGGTATCTTTGGTTGAAACTTTGAAGTTTGTTGTTTTAAATGCATAAACTCTGCCAATTTACTAAACAACAAGGCACTGCGAGCAATCAACATCAACAACGAAGCTGGAAGCTCTAAAATAACAAATAAGTGACAAATTTAAAAATTTTTAAAAATGGAATGTACAACTTTTTTAATTACAAATAAATAAAAATAAAATTAAATAAAATAAAATTAAACAAAATAAAATAATAATATAAAATAAAATAAGTAAAATAAAATAGAACAAAATAAAATAAAATAAAATAAAACAAAATAAAATAAAATAGAATAAAATAAAATGATAATTTAAAATAAATAAAATAAAATAATATAAAATAATAATATAAAGTAATAAGATAGCATAAAATCACATAGAATAAAAATAGAGAAAATTAAATCAAATTATAAAGATTATCTATCAGGCTTGTTCTATAAAAGTAGTGAAAATGAAATATGAAAAGCAAGTTTCTCATTTCTGATGTTCTGGAAAACTAGAGTATATTTGTATTGAATATTAAAATTCAAATGTAAAAACAAGAATGCAGAACATGAAAAATTTAAACTGAAGTGATTTCAATCAAATTCGGTTTCTTTGCACAATTATAAAATAATAATAATATTAATTACGTAGTATTGTAAAAAAAGCATATCTAGATTTAAAAATAAAGAATCAATTATAATTATTTAAGTACTAGAGCGCCCATCAAGAGACAGTGAATGTATATGTATAAATTAAGCTACATCAACTCTTTGTTTATTTATAGTATAAATTCGATAAATAATTTAAAAAATAAATGAACAATAAAAAAATAAAAAAGACAAAATAAACTAATATTAAATCAAATAAAACAATGCAAAGAAAAAAAACACAACAAATGATCAAATAAAAAGTTTTAATTAAATCAAATTAGATGTTATAAACTAAAATCAGAATAAAAATTTACCTTTTCTTTAGCAATTGCCCAAGAGCCCTTGTCATCATAAAAATATTTTATGGCACTCTCCTTTTTTAATAACTTGTGTTTCTCCAATTTCTGTTCATCTTCTTCATTCTCGTCGTAGTGTTGGTTTTGTGCTGTTTCTTTGTTTTGTCATTCTCAAACTTCTATAGCGTCATCTTCATCATCAGCCTCATTATCACTGTTTTCTATGGCCCTTACTCCTGCCACACTTTTACTTTCTAAGCGTTCTGGCGGACTGCCTGGATTTAATTGCGGACTCAAGGAACGATCTATAATTTCCACACTTGTACGATGGTTGCTCACTTCATTGTCCTCACTGCGTGTTGGACTTTTATTGTGGTGACTAGAGTTAGTGGAGGGTGAGTTGGTTGAACCAAATGATTGCGTTGCCGTCTGATAATAGTTACTTAAGGAGGTTAATGAATTGGAAGCACTTAGATGTGACATTGGCGTTGGTGCTACTGGCATTGCGGTTAAACCCGATGCAGGCATTGGCGGTATGGAGGGATACATGCGATATGACAAAGGTTTTTGTAGAACGGCTGCAGCTGCGGCTTGTCTATAGTACAGGTCTATGGGTGAGCTGGGTGACATGTGTGGTGACGCCTGAGGATGTCCATAGGGCCATGTTGTCAGATAAGGAGAACCACCGCCGTATAAACGTTGAAAGGCAGCATAATTGCCGGCTTCAGCCAAAAGTTCTAGGCCCACAGCAGTTTGCCGTTTCCATTTTGTTCTGAAAGGAAATCAGGAAAACACGTATTCATAAATTGCAACAAAGTCTTTGAAGTGGATTTTTTAATTTATTTGGAGAATTTTCTAGGCAATGTGGTGTAGTTAGTTGGAAAATGTAAATGTTTTTTATTAATATACACATTTTTGACTTTTGGTATAATTTTTTCTGACTTCAAATAACAAAACTAAAAAAAGTGTTAATTAAAGGGGGAAAAAAGTTCTTAAGGAAAGCTGGAACAATTTGTTTGCTTTGAATGGGCGGTGGACTGCAAAGTTTCATAAGAATACAGTAAAAGTTGTAGGAAAAGCTGTGGCAAGATTTGATCTGCAGCCAACAGGCAAATAAAATTAAAACTAAATATGCTTTTGATATAAAAAAATTTTTCTCAAAAGATCCGCTCACTACTGAATTGAATTTTAATTTATTTGTTAAGTTAAAATCCATTTCGATAAAAAATAAATTTCTAAATTAAATCAAATACTTTCAAACAAAAGAATATCTATTTATTCGCAAACATTTAAATTTTTTCTGGTTTCTCAAGCCAGAAAACACGCATACCGTCGCCTGGCTAATGAAATTTAGGCGCCTTAAAAATCATGCTAAATTGAAAAAAATCAGCAAGAGTTAGAAAGTTGTTTACAATAATTTTTCTAGATCATAATTAGCCCTAAATTAATCCCAAAATTGGCTCGTTATTTTGTTTATGTATGTTTTTTTTTCTTTTAGTTTATTTGTTAGTTCCTTACCAACAAGTAACAAGTTAATAGGATTAAATATAATTGCAAATTGGATTAAAAATCGTTTTTTAAGAAAAATTAAAGACAAAACAACAAGCCCATTAAACTGCAGTAGAGAAGTAAGAAAGTAAAAGAAACAGCGGGCCACAAACACAACAAAAACATGCACACAAAGTAGCAGCAGGACATTTGTTGAACATAAAATAAATAAAACTGCAACTTCAGCTACAGCAACAGCAACAGCCGCAGCAATAGCAGCACAATGAAGTCGTAAAACAATAAACAATGATACAGTACAAGTATTTAGAGACCATAAAATGCCAGTAGGCGTTTAACAAAACAATTAACTGAGAAATAAAAACGAAAATGCTCTTCCTTGACTTAATTTTGTATGAATGACTTAACAAGTTTCATCTTAAAAACTACCTGGATTTAAAAATTCAAACGGCATTGAAAGGCTTTTGTTTTTATTAAATAAATGCCGGTTTTCTCTTTTTAATGATTAATGATTTAAGAATGGCTGCATTGACATGTGCATTAAATTGCGCTGACTTGGGACTACTGCAGTAGCAAAATTAGCTCCAGCAGCCCCTGTCACTTTTTTATTTGCTAATGTAAATTTTATTTACTATATTTTTTATCATTTTTGTTAATATTTCCGTTTTATTTTTCGCTGTCTAACATAAAAACCCACATAACGAATTTCTTTATTCAAAGTAAGCAAAGCAATAAAAAACGGTATTTCTAACCAAAACGAATTGCTAAGTGTGTATGAGCGATTATAATGTTAATTGTCTCTATTATTTTTGTTCTCTAATGGTGGTAGTTCGCACTGACTAAGCATCTTTAGACAATTTAATTTGCCACATTTATTCATAATCAATTTGAATAAGTTTTATTCAACAAACACAGACACATATGTACATATATACATGCATAATGTAGTATAACAAATTAAAATATTTCATTGAATTTTTTGTGTGATCGTGATGGTGCGTGTGGAGCATTAAAGAAGTCCTCGTATTTATTTTGTTTCCCATGATAAACACTTTGCACAAACTGATACTAGATTACATGTTTGATCGTGAAGTTAGTAAATATTCTTTTATTCGCTTTTATTTTATTTTAAGTTATTTTTAACAAATTTTGTCTAACGCCTCCACTTTTACCACCTGCTTCTGAAACATTAAATAAAATAACTTAAATTCAATAAAAATGTTGAGCTCGTTATGTATTTAAAAATTCAGTAATCAAATAACAAGCAGTTGCCACATTTAACACAATTTATTTACATACGTTTTTTTTGTTCGAATTTCTTATTTAAAATCATAAACTTTGGAACAAAATGCATATAAAAAATTAGCTATTTAGGGTTAAAATTTTTTTATATAAAAATTTCTAAACATTATTTTTATGGTAGAAAACGTTAAGAATAAATTAACAAAAAAAAAAAGATTTCAGAAACAAAAGCATAAACATTTTTGAGAACTTAAAGAATTTACAGAAAATATTCACAATTTAAACAAGATATTAATATATTTATAGTTTACTGAACCACTTTGTAGTTGTCTTTTTTGATGTCATAAAATACTCTCAACCATATTTTTTTTTTGCTTTGAATGTCTTACAATTTTTTCAAAAATCAATTCTTGTTATCTTTATTGTCTTTAAAGCAATTAAAAATGAAGTGTTGTTACATTTCAACACTTCTTCATTTGCCCTGTTCATCTTTCCCCGTTTTTCTTAATCCTCTTCTTACTTACCTTCGATTTTGATACCAAGTCTTGACTTGACAATCGCTCAATTCCAATTTGTTTGCCAATTCCATGCGATCCTGTACACTCAAATATTTTTGACGTTCAAATGATTTTTCCAATGTCTGCAATTGATGATCGGTAAAGGCAGTGCGTGCCTTACGCTGTTTCTTGGATAAACCCATTAGATTGTCACTACTTTTAATGCTGTGACCATCATCATCTTTGGCACCTGCAAATTTAACATGAAATGTAAAGAGCGTCAGTTAAAGAAACCATTTTTAAGCGGATATTTTGTTTATGTAAAAGCAAAAAATATATGTATACAATTGTTATGCATTTCTGTTGGAGATTTCTGTCATGATCATTTATGGTTTGTTTGTGGTTTCATTATAAGTATTTTTGCTTGGTAATATTATTTTTTTTTGCAATTCAAATCTTTAAATGTTTGCCAAGTTGTTCAAAAGTCTTGTAGATTTTGATGCAGTGAGCGAAAAAATTCTCTAAAATTGACAACTGGCTTGTCCACATTTTAAAGTATTTTTTCGCGTAAAGTGAAATGATGCGTAAATTTTTTGTGTCATATTTATGTGCAATTAATTAAAATTATTTTGCATGCATATTTATGTAGTTTTTAATGCTCTTATATTGAATTACTAATTTTAAGATTTGCGCAAAAAAAAGTTTAAATAAAATTAAACTGCCGGTAAGTCGACTTGGCAGACAGCTAAAAAATGTATTCTTATGGCACGTGAATGCTTTGAATCAAGAAATATCATGATATAATTGAGGGTATTCTGCTAAGTACTTAATACCATATGATTCGACGAAACATTAAAACAAAATAAATATGCTTTCATTTAAGTTTCTGTTGTCAAAAAAAGAATAAATTAAACTGAAGCCACTTTAACTTTTAATTAACATAACTCAAAGACTTCAACTATACTTTGTGTTATTTTGAAGGAATTCTCTAACTATATAATGATAAATATTGTACAGTGAGATTCACTTAAAACGTACACCGATTATAAAAAGCTATTGTTAATAATGTGATTAATTTTGAAACTTAATTGGTTTTTAATCCAAATTATTTATTATAAAACTAATGCTTGTAACATTTTCAGTCAAAAAGAATTGAACAGAAGGCAATATTCTAAAGAAAGAACGGAAAAATTAACGTTAATAATTCAACCTACAGGGAAAAGCATTGTTCCTAGGAGGGCACTACATGTGTATTTTTATATAAATATTCTTTATTTTCCAGGTGGTTCTTATTGATACAAAATACGGTAAAAAAATTAAAAAAATGCTTCACCACTATCGATATTTAAATTTTGCCATCTGCAAATTAACGTTAAATTTAATACATTGAACCAAGACGACCGAAAAGTGACGAATACATGAAATACACGCGAGCACTGATATTGAGGGTGTAGCGGCCTGCGAAAAACAACTTTGTTTCGGTTCTGCCATGTAGTTTGAAATTAATAAATTGTTCCTTGGGAATATTGTCTTATAACCAATTCTCTCTGACTAAAAATGTTGCCAACTTTAGTCTAAGAATAATCACTATCAAGAAAGAGTTATCGGTTATAACGAACAACTTCTCCGGCACCAACAGTGTCGTCTTAACATCTCATTCAAATTACTGTAGCTATAACGAACTTTAGTCATAGCAAGTTTTCGCTACAAGGAACTCTTTTTTAAGTACTCAAAAATGCATGACAATTTCTACCGGTCATTTCTTAAGCCATTAAAATAATTAAGAATAAAGAAAAAAAGTGAAGTGTTTCATAGACATGTAATATAATTAATAAGCACATCGAGAAATAACAATAATAAATATGCATTAGTTTAGTATTGCTTATTTTTGCTTCTGGAAAGAAAAACCCTTTACATCGCTGTCAATTACAAACAAAGTTGTCCGCTCCCGTGGAGTTCACTATAGCCGCACTCCACTGCGGTCTTATTAATATTTAACAATTTATAAGTTTTATTAATTTTAAATAATGCTTGTATAATTAACATTTAATTAAGGATGAGCATTTCAAAATAGTACTATAATATAATTATTACATATTTTTCTGAGATTATTAATGATAATTAATTATTAATTCCATTAATTTAAACACAAAACCAATATAATCACAAACACAAAGGCTTTAATGTGTGTTTAGTTTTTTTTTTTCTTAAATAAAATACATCCAGGAACTTCTTGACTGTAGAAAAGATATAAAAATAATATCAGTTATTTTCTACTTCAGTTCTTGTTAAAATGGAAGTAGCTCTACTTTACTACACTTTTTTCTATTTTTTTTCTTTTACATTATAAATCATATATTGTAGAAAAGCACAGATCAAAAGTTATGCTAAACAAAAGCCAAATGCCGTAAAATATTTTCATTAACAGATTTGAAAAGGTATAAAAGAAATAAAAAATAAAACCTTTGCAATATCCGAAAAGTATAAAAAATCATTCTTAACTTCAGAAACCCACACACAAATCAAAAGACTTAAGCAGCAAACAGGTATTTCTGTGATCAATTTACATTAAAAAAAATTCTATAATAGACAATTAAAACAATTAGCAACTAACAAATTATTGTAAACTAATACACAAGTTACTTAAACGTTTAAATAAATAAAAAAACACCAACACCACCTTTATAATTTATAATTAAGTTCAGTTATATGTAAAGCACTTAATAAGGAAATTGAAGATTTGATTTGTTTTCCGCTAAACAACAGTGCCAAGCATTACTAAACTACATACAGAGAAATACTCATGTGCATATGAGAAGCGTATGGTTGTACTTCATAAGACAAGAAAAAGAAAATTAAGTTAAAATAAATGTTTAATGAAAACTAAAACGATATTTAAGAAAAAAATGCCTACAAAAAAAAACTAAACTGTAAAACATTTCCGCAAAATGTGGTTAAATGTTTTCTTTAAGACATTAAATCGGCACGCTAATAAAAACAAAATAAATATAAAGATACACGAGAAAAATTGTGAAACATAAAACATTAAACTCAATGAATAAATGAATGAATCAGCGAACAAATAAACTGACGAACTAAGTAACTAGCTGACTAAGTGAGTGAGTGAGTGAGTGAATGAATGAATGAGTAGTTAAGGATGAGTTGCTTAGTGATGCGGTTGTAGTTGTTGCTTACTGAGGTCTGCATTTGGTTTAAAAATACCATAAACCATTTTTTTTTTGCTTTTAATAGAAAATGTAATCAAAGTGTAAATGATTTAGTTCATATTAAATGCTTTGGTGATCATAAAGTATGCCAAACTCTTTGACTGAGAGAAAAAATATATTATAAGAACAATTGTACACAGTGGGACGGAGATAAAAAAAAATATATATGTACATTTTTATATTCCCCCAAAAAAATCCCCTAAATCTAACAGTTAAAAAAATTTACAAAATTAACTTTACTCATTTTCATTTATGGACTCGTAGGATTACCTCAACTAAGCAAACAACCCACTAAGTTTTGAACTTTTTACTGAAATTCTTTCAAATATTTGTTATTAATAAAATATCAATCATTTACTGGATTGTGTGTTAGATCGAGTACACTTTTTGGGGAACTCGAACGCAGCTATTATTTGTTGTAAATTATTAATTATTGAACAGGCAAGCAAACAACAAATTCCCTAAAAAAAAAACCGCTAAATATAGAAATGTTACCCTAAATTTTCGCCTAAATGATATAGATACTCCAAAATCAAAGGGAAACCCCGCAAATCTGGCTGGAAACTGAAGTTGTTCGTCACAAGATTCATTATACTGTACGTTGTAAGCGAACTTTACAGTACTTAGTTATTGCGAAATATAATTTTATTCAAAGTGGATAAAATTTACTAAAAATATATATTTTTTCATTAGCAAAATAAAAGTGAAATGTTTTTTTAATATAAGAAGCCCATTACCAGAGCAACCAAAAATATGCTCCATAATATGTTTTATGCGATTAAAAAATGTTTTACAAAATTTTAAATATTATATTAAAATGTAAAAATTGGCATTTTTTTCTTGAAAAACTGAAGTTTAAAAAAATGAATAAAAAATAAATAAATAAATATGAGAAATTGCTTTCATCCAATTTTGCGTATTCATTACAATTTTCATTAATTTATATGTTAACGAGTTCACAAGAGCATTTTAAAAGCGCAAGTTTCTGCGTTTTTTAAATAAGTTAAGGATTTTTTAATATTTTTTAAGACTATTTTCCGTTTACCTAGAATGACATTTTTCATAGTTTTTTTTAAGCTTAGGGCCGTTAACAATAAAAAAGTTAACTTGAAGTTAACACTAAACCCAAAACTTTAACTTTGGTTAGTAAAAATTCATTAACACGAAGCTCTGTTAAGATTTAACTTTTAAATAAAATTAACTAAAATACTTTCTGAGTTTAAATTTTTAACTTGAAAAAAATATGACATTTAAAAATTAATTATGTTTTGTTTATCTTAAAAATCATAAATAATAAAAATAAAAATAATAGTCATAAATTCTTAAAAAAATTGTGATTTAAGCTTTACCATCTGAAAAATGCTCATCTTTGTGCAGGAATCATGCTCAGATGTATTTGAATGATGGTGATATTTTCCTTTTTTTGCATTTTTCAAAAATAAATTCCTGGCGTGATTCACAATAGTTTATAACTATACGTTAACTAAAATTTCTTATTGTTAATGAACATTTTTAATTTCCAATTAAAATTTAAGTTTAGACGAACTGAAAGTTAGTAAACTTGAAAATTAAATAAACATATCTGAACTTTGTGTTAATGGCCGTTATTAGACACTTTTAATTAAAAAAGAACAAAAATTCGTACATGAAAAAAATCAACAATAAAAAACACTATGAAAAATCAAAATAAAAATGAAAATTACAATAAGTAACGAAAAAATTCAGTTATGAAAAACATGATCTTAAAAGTACGAATATGCAAAAATATGATGTTTAAAGATGAATATTCAAAAATATGCTGTTAAAAGCAAAATGTTCAAAAATATACTCAAAAAATCTATTTCAAAATAATTAAAGAACTCTGAAACGGCTTAATGACCTAATATGCTTGTACGACTTGATAAAATATACATACTTGTATGTTAAGATCCTTCTATAAGCTGTACACAGGCAATTTGTTTCTTCTTACTTAAAATGTTTTTTGTTTTTGATTAAAAAACTAATTATATTTTAATTTAGTTCAATTATTTTTTAATGAAACTTGAGTAAATTTCATTCAAAACAATCAAGATCTGCATTGGCGTAGTGATATTTCTGTGCATAATTATAATGATTATAAAATTTAAATTGTGGAATAATTTTTCAACGTTTAGAAATATTTTTGATAACTTTCACTCACTGTCTTTATAGACTTAGACAAATGTGCAACCGCTTCACAACATTCATTTCCTTTAAACTTAAGAACCCAAGTATGTTGATGTAGCACAACACTAATAACTTACTAACTTACAATAATATATGCAAAAAGGTAAAATTATTATATACATGTGGTTAAAAAAAGACTAAAATTACATGAAAAAGAATTGATCGAGATAAGATAAAACGAATTTATAACGCAAATTTAAAGCAAACTGCAAACAAAAACTTTTCACTGGAATAAGCTTCAAATGTTTTTCCCAATTAATGTGAAAATTCGTGTTAATCTAAAGACTGTAAATATAAAAATTCTTTTGTTTTTTCCACTAAGAAAGCAAACCACAAAAGCTATATGACTGACGCTCCGTCCGACTGACACAAGCACTTGCCAGGGGGAACTTATATACAACTCTAAATAGAGATAAAAGAAGTTTATAAAAGTTGTTTTATTTTAAATATGTAACATCCTCTGTAGTTCATTGTTTTGCATTAATGTATAATTAAGTGTTTTGTGGCTAAATTGCATTAAACATGGTTAAATGCGCAACTGTAAATTGTTGTAGCTTCTATTTTTCTACATAAGATTATATATTTTGCTCTTTGATGATATTTTTTCTGCTTTTTTGTACTGATGGCTTTTGAGTAAATTTACTGCTCTACTACACTTTTTCATTCCTTTTAACAATTAAACATTAAAACGAAAATGAAGAAACCCCAGTCAGCTTGTAGAGGTTTTTTATTACATAAATGTGGTTTTTATGTGCAGCAGCGTTTTTATCTTTTTGCATTTCAATTAAGTTTGTACTGCGTTTTTTAATGTTTAAATGAGGAATTTTTCTTTATTTACACTATAAAACATTAGAACAATTTCCTACATTTTTAAAAGCTCCAGTGAGCGGCCTACAATAGGTGAATAAAGATATGAAGGTTTTTAGGAAATTCTGAAAATAGAATACCAGTATTTATTTGTTTTACATAAATTTATGAAAATGCTATTTACGAATAAACTTCAGTCATGACAATAAAATTATCGTTAAGAGATCATATAATTGACCTCTATATAATGTTCATTGGCTACGCACAGCTCTTGGTTTTCGCTCACATGCAGCAGTACTTGTGATGTACTCCCAGATAAAGTAAAAGTTCTATGCAACGAAAACAGAATCGATGTCAAAATAAGATTCAGAAAAAGCGTAAAGCAGATATTTTCATATTCAATTCTGTTACTCCATGTCATTATCAAAATCATTATGGCAATTGCCGCATAAGAAACCACATGTGATCGAGTAAATGCTCACCAAAGTGGAATTACAAACTAATACATGAGATCGATGCCCATCAATGCATCGACTACACCCCCAATTCTTGTACAGCACTAATATATAGAATATATATCCTCGTTCGTACAAGGTAAGGCGAGCCCTTTATGGCGATCCTACAAACAATCTGCCAGTACCAAACTCAGAATTCCCAATTTCAATGTTGTAGTGCTGCGTCTTAAGACATTCGTAAAAAAATATTTTGAATACGAAACGAAACACTGAGGAAGACTTCTGACGGCATTAGGTGAGTGGCCATTGACTAGAATCCCCAGGATGTGAGAACTATTACCCACGTTCCGTACAGAAATTAAACTTATGTATAATAATACTGGGTGTCCCAAAAGTCACAAAGTATTTAAATTTTACTTCATTTGGCTGAGTGTGTGTATAAGATATGCATAATCAAACCTTAAAAATGGTTTGATCAATAACTAAAATGGGTGACTACACTAAAGAATAACGTGATTTCGTTGTTGAAAAATATGTTTAAAGCGTTAAAGTTTCGACCACTAAATTTCATACAAATTATGGTAGGAATGTTGATTGAACTTCGTTAACTGGGAAAAAATACTTAATAAATTAAGAAAGATTGGATTGATTGGAAAAGGTTGGATGTCGAATAGCAATTCATTTAATTGGTAATATATCAGGAGCATCGAATGTGTTGTTGTGAGAAAGAATTGCCGGGAAATTCTAGTCTTGTTATTTCTGTCTAAATTAGATGATTTTGATGTGGCAATTAGTTCATGTAATGTAACACCTTTATTTTATTTTTATTTATTTATTTTATTTTATTTATTTCAATCCGATACATAGGAAGCCTATAATAATTTATTTTAAGTCTCTCTGGGCTTTATTTATTTATTAGGTCAATACTTACTCACTAACTATGTATGAATAACAAAAACGGTATTATATACAAATAATTCGTTCAACTATTATGATATAAAGTAAGATTTCTCTGCAATTTCTCCATATTGGCAATAATAAATCGGTAGTATATGATACTACATTCTCTGATACAAACAGGATTTGAGATAGTGAAGTAAGCTATTTTGTTTGTCTGTGCAAAGAGACACCCTCCATTAAAGTTTAAATCAATCAACTTATTATCTACCTTATTTACAGTCAGTCCTTTCATTATCAATATGGTTTTAACGGTCAGAGGCCCAGCGCCGTTTCAGACTGTTGTGGACACAAAGTTTATTCAAAATGGTAACCCAATCCATGAAAAATCCTCGACATCACTACATACGTGTTTTCAACAGATAGATTCTCATACTCCTTATTTTTTCTTTTCCGTGGTACTTTTGTGATAATATGTTTTATATTCAAAGGAGCACACACTCCTCCAAATTAGTACTACCGCTATATATATAAATAATTTAGTGTGGCTGCCAAGAAACCAAAGCAGCACGATTTTTTCCATTCATTGCAAAAACTTCTAAGAAAACTTCATTTTTTACAAGCAATATCCTTCTTTATGAAATATGAATTATATGTTTTGCACCTGCTGAAAACTCTATCTCAAGATAATATTTTATTTGTCTTCTTAAATTTAAAGACCTTCATGGTAGAGTGTTTCCAAAATAGCATTGGATTCAGCTTAAACCTACTCTACTTGTTTTTTTTTCTGAATTTCTTTTATAAAACTATTTTGTGGTTTTTATGGAAAATGTAGTCATGTATGTTGTTAAACGATTATCGTTATTTAATCTAAAACTCTTAAAAATGTTGCTGTTTGTTGCAAACTTTTTCTAGATCATGTACTGCCACGAACATAAACAAAACAAAAAGTAATAAAAATGCAACCAGAAAAAAAGGGTTATTATAACAGTAAAATTCTATTTGTTTAATGCATTTTTAAAGCAAACCAGAAACAAAATCAACACAAAAATTATCATAAGCTTGCGTGCATTTGGTCATAAATGTGGAAAACTGCAGCTTTAAGGAAAGAAAACACACTAATTTAATCAAAAATGCAACAGCAGATCAGTTGAAGACCGCCACATAAACGAAAGAGCTAAGCAACAAACTTGTATGCCTTTAAACCAATTTTATTTTAGAATTTTTAATTTATTAATAATTATAAAAATTATTCTCAGAAATGCAACAGCTAAAAACAAACATTTAATTATTATAATCAGCAATGTGTTAATCATAAAATGAAATTAAGTTCTAAATATAAAAAAATCACACAAAAAATACTCACAACAAATTAATTTAATATAAAATTACTTAAATGCCAAAGCAAAGAAAAAAACTCCAGATACAAAAATGTTGTTAAAAAATTCCTTAACAACTTTTTCAAACACTCGTGTCACTTGAGACGCGTGCGATTATCATGTGATTACTTTTTTTAAATATTAGCAAACTTTTAAAATTTTATTATTTTTGTATGAAAACAGCTTTCAAAAAAAATATTGAAACTTTTATGGCTGTAAAAATAGAGTCAGTCATACACAAAGAAACACACGCAGACATTAAATATCTTCAAAAAAGAAAAAAAAACAAGAAAGGAATTTCAAATTATCAAAAAAAAATGCTAAATGTTTTACACAAGTGATTGAGACTTTGAAGTCGGTCAGAATATTTGAAATTGATACTTGGATTCATAAAGCTAAAAAAGTTTTAAAGAGAACAGAAAACACACATTTTTTAATAACAAAGTAAAAATGTTAATCTAAAATTACACTGAGAGCAAAAATAAACAAAATTCTAGCATTAAAAAATTATTTCCACAAGTAAAAGACTTGAGGCCGCCATGTCTCACTATCTGGCGAATTAGATGCACCAATAACTGAAACTAGAAGATAAGAATTTTTTAAATTCAAACATACTTCAAATTCAAAACGTTACCCTACGTATTTGAGTTTTGTCCTAAATTATGTAAAGGCAGAATGATACATTTTCTAGATAATCAAAAGATTTCATTGGTGTGCTATGATATGTGGATGGCTTACAACTTTCAATTGGACTTGTGCAGCGAAGGTAACCCAGCAAAAACCTTTAATGCCGAAGTAATAAGTTAAAATTCATATAAATATATGAAACCAATAAAAAGAGATGTTAAATAGAAGTCAGGAAAAGGCAGAATTTTGCGTGAGGCAGTAGTTCGAATTTGGATCACACCTGATGATTTTTACATGAGGTTATCATTGCTAGAAGTTCTCTTTTTTGATTCCTACTCTCCGAAATGGAAACCAACATCCGTAATAATTAAAAAAAGTATATTGTTTTTTATTTTTTAATTGCTATTTCTTCTTAGAATATATACAAACTTCCAAACAGTATTTTTGTTTAAACTTGAGTAATTAAAATAAGTTTTTACTATAAAATTATTCATAAAATATGGAGTAGCAACTATTACTGACCTATAAACTTTTGTAGAAACAAAATAATCGTTTTTTAGCAACTCATCAGCATAACTTCTTCAGATGCCAGAAATGTACATTTATTGTTACTTCGGAAACGATGACAGTTTGATTACCTAATAATGAATCCAATTTTTTCAAGGGGAAGTATATACTTTTCACTACTTTTGTCAATGTTTAGAAAAATACACAAAGAATACATTCAAATTGGAAGTTTGCTTAAAGTATTGAGGTCGTGCTTTTCAAGTTATTGTTGTATTTGTTATCAAGTGTTCTACTCACTGGTATTTCGTAAAATTTTTTTAATATGCCCTAAAAACTTGTTTTCATCAAAATATATACAAACAAAAAACCCCAACCCTTTGATCAATTGTGTGCACAGAAAACAAATTTCTGTTTTTTTACTAATAAATAATTTTAGAATAAGTCCAAAGTAATCACAAACTACATTTGTTATTGAAAAGTTAAGTTAAGTTAAATTGAGGTCATTTCCAAATTTCTATTTTCTCTGACCCATAATTTTTTCGGTGTATGATTTTTTTTTAAGTCAAACCACATATAAAAAAATAGTTTTTCTTCAAATTTAAATTGACCAGAATCTTCAGTTTTATAAGTAGAACGTTCACTCATTCAGTTCGTGTTTTTTTTAATACATTTCCACCGTATAAACGTCTGATTAGGAGAATGACTGACTTGTTTGTTGGATAACTGAATGCATAAAGTTGTGCTGTGGAATAATTTATGTTGTTTTTGTCTTGTTGCTGAATGACATACGAACGCAAAACAAGTGATGAAGTGAAGTGTAAAGTGATCAAATTGTATGATCAAACTTGACGTACGATCACACTCTAATTTCAGCTTGATTTAACAAGATAGAAAAAACCAATGAAAACAAACAAAAAATGTTGAATAGGAAAGTTTTTTTGTGAAGTATGCAGAGTGAAAACAAAAAACTTCTTCAGGAATTTAAAAGGCTTCTTTTATAAAAAAATTTGTTGTACAAAGAAATTTTATGAACACGATGGTCATAAATTTTCTGGTCTTTAATGTTCAAAGACCACTTACAAAATATTGTTTAATCTTAATTGGTAGCAAATTAAAGATTCACTCAAAAATAAATCAGGGAAATCATTAAAATTATTAATTATTTATAAATTGAAGAACAATTGTTGATAGACAAAGATTTATGCGAGGCAAGTAAATATATTTATTAAAGTAAAAACATAATTATTAAAGTAAATAAGATAAGAATACATGTTGATATATACATATGTATATACTTTTGATCTTTCAAAAACATAGATGATTCCTACCATTCAATATTTCTTTCCACATTAAATAATCTATGTTCTTTTTTTCCTAAAATGTGTTTTGCTTTTTGATTTTTTTTCATTTTTTATTTAAAAACATTTAGATTTTTTGAGTAGGAGTTAATTTCTATTTTAATTTTTTTTAATCTACACGAACAGCATTTTTGAGCTCATTTTGTGTTAATGGTTATTCTTTTTTACTACTTTGTTTGTTGCAGCGTTTGATTTTTGTTTGTATTTTCTCTTATTCGTTATAAATTAATTAATTGTATTCAAATAGAAATAATCTGAAAAAACATGCTTTTTAACATTTCGACTCTTTTTCTTTTTTCATGTTTTTATTTCGAAAACATTTAGCAAATTAATAAAAACAATCTAATCGTTTTGTTTTTAAATGGCTTTTGTTCATGGTGCGAAGCAAGATTTATGATGATCGAACTGATAACTATTGAATGGTCAAGAATTAATGAAATATTAATTTCCTAAAGTTAACTTAAAATTTCGTTTGTCGAACAATGGGTGTTTAGTGGAAATTGAAAGCCATCCTGTTTTTTACGACACTTTTATTATAGTTTTTCCTTTCTAATTCGGACAGATAAAGAATGTATGTTTATTACACTTCTGTTTTTAACAATTTGTTAAAAGAATATACTTCTGACTACTATTTTCTTGAAACACCAAGTATTTTTTCGTAAATTGATTGAGTACACCGTCATTGTGTGTCAACAAAAAAGTAAAATAAAATTCGTTCAAAATTTGGGGGTTAGTTTTGTTCCGATGGAACAATACACTGTGGAATAATACACTGTATTTCGTTCTGATCAAAACATTGGTCTGTATGTTAATGCCTTCCAACTGAAGCACAAAACAATTAGTAATAAGGTCTCTAACTAACCGAACCTTGAACTTCTTTTAATATAATGATATTTCGACAATGAGTTGCATCTTTTCATTGCTTGAAATTCAAAAATTCAGCTTACCGACTTAGTCCATTAGAAAAAATTTACTTTACTTCTGAAAAAAAATAGAAATGTCCGATTGGTTGCCGGAATTGGTCTATATTTTTCAAAGGATATTTGACAAATTGAAAAACTTTTCGCTAGCATTAGATGGCTTATGATGAGCTATCAAATCGCAAATTTATAGTTATTCGCCTTCGCAAAAATCATCTGATATATTTAATATAATAAAAAAATATAATATTTTAAAATGAAAGTGTTGATTCAATTTGAAAACTACAAATAAAATTCTAACAAAATTAGACCATAGAAGCTGTGGCCCTTAAGACTGTTCACTGTCTTAAGGGCCACAGTGAAGCGATAGTGAAGCGGCGAAATCAAATTAAAAAAAATGTTCTAAGTTGAGAAAATCGGTGCTTCTTTAATTCGAACTAGAATTTTAATCACAACACAGTTAAAAGTCATAACATTTATTAAAGATATATTCAAACGAAGTACCTGATGTATTTAATACAATATTTGTTGCAATAATTTCAGATTTCTATAAAATGCGAATCTCAATAGATTAAAAGCTAAAAAAATCTAAAACTACAAATAAAAATCTATCAAAAGTCGACTGAAGGAAATGTAGCTTTAAAAAAATATAATTCCCAAAAAACTATCAAATGGAAATATCAAATAATATTGACTGATGGTGTACGGTTGGATTATAATTGTTACAAATTCCAGAAAATACTTCATGTATTAAATTATGCATTAAGTACCTAATGCACTTACAGTACGGTCTGGTATAGTGCAACTTATTGATAATTGCAACAGCCAGTTTTTATTTACTTATTTTTTTTGTAAAGAAAAGTAACACTCAGGCAATCAGCAGTTGTGTTACGTTCTTGAGAATGGGATTTTGAGAGTGGAAGATCGAGAAAGTGAGAAAGCCTTAATTTTTTTATATCTCTGATGTTGCGCGTTATGTTAGTTTTTCCAGTTTACATTGTAGACTCTGCTACTTTTAATTTTTGTCCTCAGTTTGTTTTTTTTTTCTTTTGTATGTGAAAACAAAGTTGGATTTTACCTTATATATTTTAGAAAGATTGTATTAAAAACGATTTTAGTTCCTCAAGACCTTTGTGAGTCTGCAATACAAATTACATTGCTTGTGATATGTGTATGTGTATATCTAGGGCGTACTGTACTTATCGGTATTATTGTACATTAGCGCACATACATGAAAATACACACACACACATGCTGTAAACACAACAAAGCAAAATGTTTTATCCAAGTCTTTCCCACAGAACATTGGGACCGATCATAAAATGGATGTTAGAGAATATATGACTACTAAGCCACTGAGTACAGTCAGTGAACCATTGTTATCACAACGTGTTATGAATGTGGAGATTTGAAAGATCGATCCCATCGCATACATTTCGGAAACTTCATTATATTGGAATGCTATCTAACTATAGTCACGATTGCTAAGTCGCTTATGATCCTTCATTAGCGTTAACGATGATTGATTTTTTAGCTCCCACACATCATGATAAAGAAAATTCTAATATTTTTCTGCCGGTCCTTATCCAAACTATTGCGGTTCAAGAATTCAAATTTAGACTTAATAAAATGTTTTTTCCTGGTGCTTTTTATGGGAATCGCTATAATTTTAGTATTCACAATTTTATTTTTAATTTTTAACTTTTTCCTTAAATTAGTTAAATAAAAACAAATTGAAATTGATTATTTAGGAGTATAGCAAGTTCCTATGCGTATTTCACTGTTGATAGTGCAGATCTTAAGGGAACTAACCAAATATTTCTTTTAACAACTGGAGATATTATATTCAACTTTCATTAAAGTAGCTGAAAAGTTCAATCAATATCCAAGTTGTAACAAGTAAAATAAACGCAGACCGACCTAAATAATGTTTAAAATTTAAAATTTAGCGCTTGAATAATCCGCCCACGAACCACTTGGCTCAAGAAAATTCCAACTTACCGAACTTTTGACATAGATTTTTTTAGTGTATCACATTTTTTTAACCACACTGTATTTTTGAGGTAAAATAAACATGTGGCTTGTTGTTATTGTCGTATTTTTTTGAGGAACCAAAAATATAAATAAAACAAATTTAAAAATGTTTTATTATATTGTTTTCCTCTAACAAAAATTTATGTATGTATGTGTATTGGCAAAATCACTCAGTCATACAAATAACAAAATTAACAACAATAATATATCCACAAATTAAACCACAAACAACGTTTGTTTTTTTTAACTGTTGTATTTCTATTTACATCCAATAGACACTTTTTATGTGAGTATGCATGTATAAATAGAGTACGTGCGTGTAAACGAATTTGTAACACTGAACAAATGATCAACTAAATAGTAACAATTTATAAAATTAAAAATCGTTGTTATTAATAATGATGATCAAATAAAATGAAAATATTGAGCAACAATAATACAACGTCGAAAGACTTTGGTGGCAACTGTAAATTTATTTCAGCGATAAATAAATTAATAGATCACAATAACAAAAATATTTTTATAAACCAAACACGAAAGCTAACAATGAAGTCTAAGTTTTAGCAATTATAAGGTATTGTTAAGAAAACACAGAATTTTGCAATGAATATTTGAAAACAAAAATTGTTAGTTTCTTGGAGTAAGAGCATATTTTTGAAAAATATCTAATCGAGTTAAAAATGCGCTTGGCACAAATCGGTTCTCGTTTTTTTGCCTTGAAAACGACTTTAAAAATTTTTTTGCGAACTGTTATGAAAAACGCTTCAGAGAAGTGAAAACACAAACGAAATTCCAAAATTTTCAAAAACTAGTTTTTGCAATCCTGAATCTTGGGATTTGTAAAAATTAATTCCAATAGCGAACATGCTTTGTTTGCTTCAAAATAAGTATCTGTGCAGTAATCTACGAAACTTGTTCGTATGACAAGCAATGCTGTTTATAGAAAAACCATTTATCGACCTAAACTTTTTACTAATATATAACAAATGATTTCAGGAGTTTAACTACAAATCAGCAGAAGAAATCATAAAAAACCTTCAAGTTCTGGGACTATAAATAATCCCAGTAAAAACTTTGATGGCAAAGTATGATTTAAAGAGCTAAAGTGCATAATTTTCACTAATTCTACTTTGGCGTTTTATCTCCTTAGTTTAACAGGTCGATGCATACAAAAAAATACACAATGTAAAACCAGCAAAAACAAGGTTGATTTTACATTTTTCGTTAATGATTTTGCTTCATAGTCGTTTCGTGTTAAATCAATATGACTTTACGATAGCTTGCAAACAACAGCAGCTCATTTCAATATGCGAGTCTAATTAATTAAAAATGTATTCCACATTAAAATATTATGACGAATCTTGTTGAATCAAAATTATTTCAGTTTGAACAACATGAAATTCATTTAATATAACAGTAATTATAATGTTGAGTTAATACGATTCAATGATTGATCTAACATAAAATTCTTTTAAATTTAAAGCGATAGTCATATCATAAAACAAAAACTAAATGTTTGTTGTTTCATAATGATGCCCTTAATTAAATAATCCATAAAAATGTTAATAAAAACGACTTCTATTATTTATTTGCTTTTTTAATATTTATTTTATGTACATACATTTGGTGCTAACGCCAAGTCATCAGTAGACCTTAAACCATATTTTTGAAAAGTTTCAAACCTCTTATCTTATACAAAAAGTTTGAGAATTCCTTATACTTTTGTAATTTTTAAAATTCTTATTGAAATTCTTGGAATACTTATTAGCAATGTTGATTTAAATTGTAGAAATATTGTCTTTACACTACTCAGTGTTTATTTAATCACATCCAAAGTTAATTTAACGTAATAATTTTTTTATTTTACTACGAAGCTGAAGTGTGTTAATTCAACACTGTACAATGTAATTTTAACTATGAAAAATGTTCAATCTACTAATTGTTAGTTCAAATTTAAAGTTTTAAATATTGAATCAAAATGAATATATGTTAGCTTTCAACAAAGTCAATATTTTTGCAAAAAATTACATAACATGAAATCCATATTGTTTGATTTTGGTTTTACATTGACGTTTTTTTATATGTGTGCATTGAAGGTGCTTAAGCTTACAAATAAAGACTAAAAAATTTCAATACATAGAAATCATTGATCAAAATTGAACTCGTGCCTTTGAAGGAATTGTTATGTTTGATATCAATTATACACAAATAAGTTTTTTGCTGGGAATGCTTGACACTCGGTAAGAATCACTTATATCGTTAGAATTACGGAAACTTTCAAGTTAATCAAAAGAGGTCAAGAAAGAAATCTACACTTCGGAAAATGTCTGAAAATTAAAAGAAAATTTACTGCAAATTTTTGCTCAGTGAGCCCTCATACTTGTTTCTTTATCTCTATATAGGGCTCATTAGTGAACATATGAATTTGTCAGAAAAGCAAGTGTCATCCATTAAGACGGTACAATTATTTCTATTAAAGTTTTCCTTTGATATTCCATTTTTTTTAGAAAATTATAAATTTTTTTTAGTCCAGCTTGAACTCGAATCGGCTTTTAAATAAACATACAAAACGCACACACATGCATAACAAATATATTAAAAATAATACTCGGATAACAAAACCATTTCATAGCCTCAATTAAACGTTGTGCGTATTTTACAAAAGAGCTTTTTGCAAAATAAAAAAAAAAATAAAATAAAAACATATAAATTGCAATTAGAAATGTACTGCAATGTTCACTAAAGCGCGAAATTCAACAAATATTTAATAATACACTTTTTATTGCTTGTTTGTTTGGGGAAAAAATCTACAACAACAGCTAATATTGTACAATTGTTTTTGTAATAGGTGGTTTTGCAGTATTTGTAACAATTGTATTTGTACAACAACATAAAAGAACATTAGAAGCATTTTAACGTGTTATTAAAAGTTTAATCGAAACGTTTTTTTCTCATTATTATTAATAATCTTTTTTTTTAATATTTTTTTTTCGTTTTTTTTCACTTAATGTTTATTTGTTGTTGTGGTTTAATAGTTGCTGCTGTTAGTATAAATTTTAAGCTTAAATGCACAACATTCTAGTTTTAGTAATTGTCAGTT
Organism: Gymnocheta viridis; assembly: GCA_956483585.1. Classification (NCBI taxonomy): domain Eukaryota; kingdom Metazoa; phylum Arthropoda; class Insecta; order Diptera; family Tachinidae; genus Gymnocheta; species Gymnocheta viridis. The sequence continues at coordinate 41,350,630 of OY101441.1, forward strand.
TTATAGATATTTTTTCACAATTTTTCTAGATTTTGTTTCTAATTGTACAACTAAATGCATTATTTGTAGTATGCGAATGCAGTTGTAGTTACTTTATGTTTATTTTTTTATTAATACATTTGTATGTATGTCTATATATTTTTTTGTTAAAAGTATTATTTCATATTTTTTGTATTTATTTATGCTTTATTCCATTTTTTACTTTTATGGGCATTTGTTGTTGGTTAGAATTGACCAGGTTTTAGTGCAGCTTTGTTTGATTTTTTTCCATTTGAAACTAGTTAAATGGAAAAAATAGCAGAAAAAAGTTGTACATAGTAATTTGTCGTTTTATGACATGCACAATTTCAAGTTTTAATTTGATCTTTTTAAACTCTTTTTGTATTTATTGAATCTTTTTTTTGCTGCAGCATTGTATTATTTGTAAATAAATATTTAGTTTAATATCGTTTATAAGCAATTTCCTGGCTATTTAAATAGATTATGGCAAAAATTACAGTTGAAATATATTTTCACATTCAAGTGATTTATTTTCATGAATTTTTAATTCAAATATTTATTTAGTATTTTTCTTTTAATATGGAAGATAATAGACAATACCATAAATGTGTCTTTTCTAACCTTTTTTACATATATAAAATTTTTGCGAATTTTTTTAACTTAATAATTTATCGAAATAAAAGTAACAATAAATTTCAAAAATAGGCAAATCCTGCTTTCACAGTTAAAAGTTTAATTTTGACAATAAAATTAAAAAAAAATTGTATTTTTACCGTGTTTTATTGGTTTCAAAAACAAATATGTGTTTTGTATTGTCATCTTCCATATTCTTTTTTCCCATTATGTACAAGACAATTAAAAACTTGCAAACAACAATATTTTGATATGAATTTCAGCCAACTATTAATGAAACGAAAATTTCGTTACATTTTCAGTTATTATTTATTAAATAAGAAAACTCAAATATAACAACATCATGTGATACGGCGTATTATAGCTTCTGCATTTGATGCAGTTTGTTGTTAAACTTTTTTAAACGTTTTTTAAATTACTATAAAAACCGCTTTGAGTTTTCTATCCAAACGTATAATTTGCCTCAGACCACTTTTATAGCAGCTACAAAAAAAAAACATCCAATTAATTAACTTTGTTCTCTATTACAAAATTAAATTGTAACCGATATTTTATTTCGATTGTGTTTAACAAAATCTACCAATTTACAGAATTACAAATGACAAGTAGAAATAAAAGAAATAAAAATATATACACTCAAAAGGAAAAGGAAAATAAAAAACTAATATACGTACACATATGTACATGCATATGAATATGCACTCACACACATTAAATATTTACTCGCTTAGACATCTGTAAACAAAAAGAATTGAAAAGCGAAAAATTAAATTCAATTAAAAGTAAACAAGGTGATATGTGATGTCGATGACGTCGTTATTGTCGTTCTTGTCACTGTTGTTGTTACTTAAGCTGTTACATGTTCAATATAAGCGTATCAATGTGCGTGTACATGTATGGTCTCTTTGATATACAATTGTGACATTTTCTTAAGAAAGATTGTATTCTACTCGATTTTTATTTCTAAGTATTTTTTTTTTGCTTTAATCGTTTAAGCGGCTTAAAGAAACCAAAAATAAAATTAAGAAAAAAACAACTTGTAGTCAATTTCATTCACAAAGTAAAAATCCAAAAAAAATCTACACAAATTTTTACAAAATTATGTCATAAATTGTAGTGCAAGTTGTTAAAAAAATGAACTTCCATCCAGTAAGATTGATACAGCTTTTTAAGGAATGAAAATATTTATTTAAAAATTTATTTAAGTGCGGTTTCCACAATCCACAATCGTCGCTTTAGTAAAAAATTTGTATGGGAATCACTCAGTTACTTTTCATAGTAATTTTCTACTCAAATCGACCATGTAGATTATGGAAACTGCATTAAAACTATTCAAAATTTTCTTCCAATTAATTTTCAATAAGTTGTTCATTTCTGTGGGTTATAATTAAGGCTAATGCCTGTATTTCCTTGGTGACAGTGGTCAAACGCTGATGCCATCTTGCCCACAGATTTAGAGGCGTAGGACATGTATACATACGTCATCAACAATTTCGCGTACTTTCATTATCCGTTCGACCAAGACTATTTGATATTCAAGTAGATTCGAGGGATCTTCAAATAGCCATTGAATTATTGATCTGCCCTCATGTAAAAGTCATTGAACTATTTGTGGAAATCAGTCCATTACAATTAATCCATGAAACACAACACTGGGGGACCTTCATACTAAAAGCATCAGTAGTTTTCGATTCCTTCCTTGGTAGCACTATTTTCGTCAGAATTTTCTTTATGCATACACTTGATAATGGATATTAAAGCAATGGCAAACAAATTGCGAAAATTACTGCATTTACGAACACACCCAGAATTGCAACTTAGAACTCTACACTAGATATTAGTGCTGGCGAATTCTGCTACTTTTCATTACTCAATAATATTCAATACTTTTCATTTGGGTACTCAATACTACTCGATACTTTTAACGGATTTTTTGAATTTGTAACGCATAGTTTTTATCTGCAAATTAAAGTAGTTTCTTCAAAAATTAAAAATAGATCTTCAACTATTATTGGTTTTGTATGTCTTTTATTATTAAATTAAAAAATAAATGTAATTTAACGTTAACAGTAACTTAAGGAATAATTTAATTGTTCTCAAAAAAATATATATTTAGTTTTGATTTGATTAAAGAATCTTACACCTAGTTGTCTTTTTATTTGTATTGAGTAACCAAAAAAGGAAATACCCGGTACTCGGTACCCACTACTCAATACTTTGCCAGCACTACTATATATCTTGATGTCGTGCTTAAGACATTTGTTTTTGTAATCCTTTCCCTCTTTTCTAGTCATAACATTGTATTGTTACGTGATTTGAATTTTTGTTAGAAATTTCACAAGAATCGGTGAAGTAGAAGTTATTGAAAAGAAATTTTTACTTTCAATGGGCGTGGCATTGGCCGCTTTTCTAACTATATATATTTATTTTAAGAGAAGTAACACTCAGGCATAGTAACACTATGCCTACCAACCAATAGGTGTGTTACCTTCTTTGGGAAAGGGATAGTTAGAGAGGACAGATGGTGAAAGTGGGAAAACTTAATTTTTACAACTCTGATATTGCGCGTTGTGTTAGTTTTTAGATCAGTGTTGCAGCGACTCTGATGTTAAGCAGGCACATTAAATGTGTTTTAAGCTGAGTATCCATTTTATTAGTTATTTTTAGGCTTGCCAGATCTAATTTGTCAAAAAGCTTGACATTGACCAAAAAAAAACTTGATTTTGAAAAAAAAACTTGACAAATAAAAACACTCATACTAAATATATAAAAGAGATTTTTAGTTTTTAAAGAAGAACTTCTGGATAATTATTATTGGGAAAATACGAATTGAATTTCAACTTTTACTCGTAAAAACAATTTTGCTGAGAGGTTTTAGCTAGTCTATAATAAATAAATAATAATTTTCATAAATAACTTGACAATTCTTCAAACACATAGGTTTTATTTAAAAAAACAATGAAAAACCGCCTGTATTATTCCACCATGGGTATATCAAGTCGGCTAAGCTGATAGAAGGATGGCGCGCCGGTAAAACCCCGGCTCAAGCCGAATCGCCGCCGCCGCCGACGAAAAGTCCACGACTTGCTTCTCTGGTTCAATGTTGTCAATTTACTAGTGTTGAGTAATAGGGTAAATATCAGTGTTGGCACTTTTATAATAATTGTACAGAAAGTTATAGTTATTTTTTAAACTATAATTGCAGAAAGAAATATGTATCATATTAGTCCTTAGTTCTATTGATAGTAAAAATATGGGCTTTAGATTTGTTTTTTAGAAATATACACATACTTTTTTTAAGTATTATTAAATAGCTAGAATAAATTTGAGAAAAAAAAATAACTTACAAAAAAGCTTGACAAATCACTTTTTCACTTGACACTTGACGCGCATTAAAAAACTTGACAATCAGGCCAAATCAGGCCCTTCTGGCAACCCTAGTTATTTTACTTCGCCGGCGATTTTGCTACAATACCGACGAAGGAGTGAGATGGGATGTACACTAATATACACCAGTATCAATTGCTGTCGGTACTCATCAGGGACCAGTGCTATGCCTTCGTCAGTTAAACAGTCCAACAACAACAAACACAATGGTACACTAATGCACATCTGAAAAATGCTGGGTTTTATGACTTTCCTGAAACTGGGCTCGAACCCACGTTCTTAGACATTATTTGCTTTGTAGTCAGCGCGCTAACTACTTCAGCCACGTTAACTAAATGTTTGTCTAAAGTCTCATAAAAATCGGTTTAGTGAAAGGTATTGTATGGGCGTGACGCTGACCGCGTCATCATCAATGCATACGATAAAATAAAAAACGTTCTATAAACAACTTAAAACTCTGTCTCATTTCTATGCAAAAACAACTTGAACAAACACACATGCACACTTTGTTTATTTTGCAAGTTGAAGCTGATACGTGCATGTGTAATAAGGGTGCATGTGTTAGTAGAAACTTCAAACGCTTATAGCTCCCTATATATCGAACCGATTTAAATAAAATTAAGATTGTGCACATCTATGTAAAACCCCTTTTAAAAACATATAGATCTTTCCAAAATAGGTTGATTATTACGGCCGTAAAAGGGATCAAAAAAGAACATGTTTGCCTATTAATAATATAGATATTTCAGTTAAACTGAGATACAAAAACTTGGTGCTGTGGTTCTTCTCAAAAAAAAAACTATTGTGCGTCAACAAATGAGTTCACAAGCTCACAAATGCACTTTTAATTTTTGTTGAAACAAGAATACAAATGTTGAATACATGAATACATTTTTAATTATTGTTGTTGCTCTCATTTTGTAACAGTTTAATGTGATTTTAACTACTGGTTTCTATTTGAACAATTTTCTCAATTTATTTTTTGAAAGTACATTTTTTTTAACAAAAGTGTTTTTAAATTTTTATGTCTTCTATAAAACGATCATGTGTTATCGACTGACTGACTGACTGGTGATTGCATGGCTGGTTATATTTCCATTAAGATGACAGGTAAAGTGTATTGAATTGTGCTCCACTCTAAAAAAATTTTGTTTTTGTTGTTGTTGGAGTTTCAGTCAAAAAATTTAGTTTTTTGCGGAAATTATATGTTTTATAATACTTCTTCGTAGTTTGGGAAATGAGTCTTTTGGTGCTCAAGTGATAAATACCAGAAAAAAATTGTTTTATTTTAAAATTCTTTTCGATTATACAACTTATAATTTGTTTAAGTTCACTATTAATATTAATACTATTAGCTGTTAATATTTTAGAATTTTTACTAATACGTCGAGCTCGTAAAATATTTAATTTAATTTATTTATTTTTTAATATCTATAAGTATGTTTGAGTATGTATAAAGTGATCAATAAGTCCTTTAATTTTTATTTATAAATAACCACTTGCTGTAATATGGCATAATCTTGTGCCAAATGATCTCTATTTTTTTTAGGAAAAATTCTCAAACCAATACAGTATACATGGTTAATTTTTATCTATTTTTCAAAACAATATGTTCTATATATTTCTGACTTCTGACTCTGCGTGTCTGTATAAATATGTATTTGAAAAGTTCGTTTTATGGAAATTTTTAAAACTTAGAATAGGTCTTGATAGATGGCAATTTTATTTATTTATTTCTTAAAATATCTTAAAAAAGCATAGAATTCGAGTATAGTTAATCTTTATCATCTTGAAGTTTTCCATAAATATTAAAATTACTTCACAATTTACTTATATTAAATTTTTAATATCAAAAAATTCGGTTACATATTTTAAATTCATTAACAAATCCGCGCAACAGCATTTTTTCTGCCTGAATAATCTTGCGACCAACTGTAAAAAAAGACTGAGTACTCAATTTTTTATTTCCTCAAAATTTCGTTATTTTTTTATACATTTCGTAATATTAGCCATGATATATTTCATAGAAGAATTGGTATCAAATCAGATTTGAATTTTTTTTGTGGTTTGTCTGAAAAAATTAACAAAATGTCCTTTGGAAAATATACACTTCCATATCCTTAAAATTAATTTTTTAGAAAGCGTATATATGTAATACATTTTACACAATTTAACTTTTGAAACTTTTTTTGTAATCAAAAGGTATAACTCTGCAGAAAAATCTTTTTATGTTTATATATATCAATATTTTGTATTGTATATTTAAATAAAACATTTCAAGGATAAGGAAAGGCAAATTTTTCAAATGACATTTTTTTCAATAATTTGCTAAGGCGAAGCACAAACCATTTTCTTGGTACCAACTTTGTTTTAAAATATTAAAAATTCATCTATTATAAAAAATAAAATCTTTAATTATGTATCCTTCTAAAATGTTAAGTCCTAAAAAATGATAAAAGATGAGGAAATGTAAAACTAAGTTTGCAGTTTCAATACACTTTGCATATCGAGCGCATCGAGTTATTCATGCCGAATAAAAAAATTTGGTTTTAGTCACACGGTATCATCAGCTTTTCCTTTATTTAACATTGACTAACCGAACATAAAATTTTGACATTGTTTGTTACAAATTTTCGAAATAAAAAAATAATTTTTGATAATAAAACTACTAAGAGCTCAAGCTGAAAATCGGCAACAAAAAGAGCAGCCAACTGGCTAAGTTATAATCGGGTATACGGCCTGGATATCTGAATATGTACCGACTGCATTGACTGCTCATCTGAGCTGGTTAAGGAATGCCGGGCATCTTTAAATGAGATGGAGACACATTCCAACCAGGACCAGCTCTGGGTAACAGGACACAAAAATGATACTCGCTTGTAAGAATGGGATATCGATCGGTTAGTAGGAATTCCGCCGAAAAGTTGCAAATTGCACATCCAGCAGCAACTATATTAGTGACAATACAATTCAGATGGGGCAGCGAAACTCTATGGGAGGTTTCAAGATCTACCTGTTCCCGGTATGATCGTTAAAAATCTGCCTCTATGCTGGTGATCCCTCGATAAAAGCTGCAATAGGCAGTCCTAACAGGGGCCTGTCTCATAGACGCTCACGCAAGGAGATTAAATCTTCCATATAATGACTTCTACAGAAGTTGTTAAAACGAGGAAGAGGCCAAAACTGTCAAGCACCTCTATGCCATTTAGCATTGAACTAACTTGCAGACCTTGCCGAATGCAAACTTAAAAGTAAGTATAAATATATTTATTCGAAGATCATCGAACCACACTTAGGATAGGTACTGACATTTCTCTACATCAGGCATCACAAAGGAACCCTAGTAGGCCTGTGCAATAAACACATAAGCGGTTTTCATTGTTTAGTGCAAACGCTCCTGCGAAAGCGCAAATGCAAAATATCGTAGCTTTTTTATGACACTTAACGGGAACCCTGTATATTTTGTTGTTGGATTTAACAAAAAAGCTAGGATTTTTTGCATTTGCACTTTCGCAAGAGCATTTGCACCAAACACTGAATACCGCCATAGTAATAAAACTCAAGAACTTTACACTTTCTGTTTAAAATATAAGATTTTATAGAAAACATTAATTAATATTACATTAAAATTCGAAGCCATTTTCGAAATTTCTATTATAATTCAAGAAAAAATCATTTTCGCAAATAACATGAATCTTGAATTTCAACTGAAGTAAAAATAATCTATATAACGATTTTTCCAAAAAAAAATTGTATGTAAAATAAATACTTCTTGTCAAAAATTTTAAAAAGCAAGCAATGTATCATACATCAAGATGATGTTCACCCAAATTATGGTGTCGGATTAAATAAAATATCTAAATGAACTCGACTTCGACGTACATAATATGGATGGTATTTTCAATTGTATATTACAGTTTACATTACAGAACTTTTTATTTAATTATTTTCTTTCGAAAGTTTTTACGGAATTATTGAATTACATGAGATAATTGCTCAAAGTATTAAATGAAATACAAATTATTTTTTATGATTTTTTTACAATTGTATCAATTCAATTTTAAAAATTTTAATATAGAATAATAACAAATTTGTTACTGCAAAATCCAACATTACCTGGTCATAAAAAGTTGCATATAAATTTAATTAGAATGGAACAATGATTTGACTTTACGAATACATAAAATTAGTCGTGCCATTAAATTTACACAAAAGAAAGAAATAATTCCTTATATGTACTTACCACAATCGCTGTCACTGTCATCTATTGTACTGGCTTGATCACCACTAATGCTACTACCGCCACCAGCACCGACGGCATTACTATTTGCTATTCCTTGGCCATTTAAATCACGTGAATCGCGGGTGTACATGTGGGCAGGAGGCGAACGGGAACGATCATCATGATCAAGATCTTGTGAAGCTTGATTTCGGTACGTATGATGGTTTTTAATTTCTCTTAAATGTTCTCGCTCATCACGTTGTAAGGCAGCATAATGAGCGGCGGCAGCTGCATTGAAACCATTATGAGCGGAAGGAAATCCCATTAAGGCCGTTGGTGGTAAATGCGCCAAAGGATGATGTGGTAGTAAATGGGGGTGAGCTGGAGTTGCGGTAGCTGGAGGTGGTGGGGGTAAATGTTGCGAATGTTGGCTTAATGGATGTTGTGGTGGTGAAGCCGGCGGAGAAGCAGCTGATGAGGCAGCATGTTGCTGATGACGTTGTTGCAGCAAATGTTGTTGTTGCGCAATATAATGCTGCAAGGCGGCATGTTGTTGCTGTTGACTCAACTGATTTTGAGGTTGATGTGAATGAGTTGATTGATGCGCCGCTAAAATATCCGTAATCATAAAGCGAGAACGTGAAACTTGTAAAGCTGAAAGAGAATCGCTTGTAACTCTAGAGCTGGGTAAAGCTACAGAAGGATTTGTAGCTGAGGTGGACATTTCTGGAGGCATAGTTGTCATTGGGATTCAAATTTTTTAAGTAGGACTTATACACACTTATTTTTTTTCTAAATATTTGCTTTTAAACTCTTAACGATATTTTTTCTAAGAATTTTTGACACTATTTTTTGTACCCCGATATTTATGTTTAATTAAATGAAAAACACATGTCACTTGTTGTAAATTTTCTTATATATTTCCAATTTTGTTTGTTTACACTGCCGTTAATATTCAATTTATCTAATGTCAATTTATTTTTAATAATTTGCTAATTTGGCGTTTGTTTAAATATCGAACTTTATTCGCTCGTTTTTCCACTCATGCGTTTTTATATTATACAGGTTGAAACCCCTAATATGCACGTCTTGGCTTAAATGCTGTTCGAACGATACTAAATACCAGGTGCTTAAGCCAAATCAAACAAACAATCCAAATAACTCTTGCTGTAGTGGAAGTTGAAAAAACCAGTAATTTGTGGCGCCAGTTACTTTTATAATTTATTTCCATATACACTTACACAAACTAAATTACTGCTATCAATCTTCCTTCCCTCTCACACTGTTGTATATGGCGTGAAACTGTTTTTTAAACTCCCCTTTTAGCTGGGAATTTAATTCAAACGCAAAGTAGTCGCTCTCTTCTTGTGTTTACAGTTTTCTATCTTTATTTGACTCAGTAAAATTTATAAACAACAACAATAAAGTATTTTAATGCAAACAAGTGGCCTTTCAATAAAGTGGTGTATATTTGTATCCATTTCCCTGACTCTCTGGAAATAAAATATGTATGGAGTATTTTGAGTGTGTGTGTTCATTATCTCTTTATGTTTGATTGCTTTGTGTGGGCATTTATTGGTCGTAATTGTTTTCAATTGACATTCATTAGTCTTCAATAAAACATCATGCCTTCCTTGACTTGGCAATATAAACAGAACAAATAAATTTTCACACTCACTTATATTAACTCTCTTACAATGGCTGTCTGTTACTTTAAGTAGAAATTTTTTTCATGACTGGTTTGTATTATACTGTGGGGAAATTTTTCACGTATTTCATTGATGTGGTAAATTTTTCTTTCGGCTTGCGAGTTTCATATAAAGCGGATTTTACGATTGGGAAACGGAAGTTTGTTATTTATGATCTGAAATTATTTTTACATAAGACATCTTTCTGTTTTTTTGTTTTAAATACTGTCTTCAAAATGTTAAAAACTATCCAAGATTTTGGTAACAGCAGCAGTACAAAATCTAAAGTTTTACAGTTGCAATCATATGTTTATCGCAGATACCCATCAAGATTGTGCTATAGCACGATCTCTAATTGTTATATAAGTTATGCACAATCAGTTTTCTAAAAATATAATTTTACATAATAAGTATATTTATCCAAAATAAAAAAAATCTGAAAATTTAATTTTTTTCTCATTGTTCAACTTTAGGGGAACTTTTCCAATACTTTTCCTTTTTTGTGTTAAATTGATTTTAAAAGGTTTTTAATAGCCATTAAAATTGTCCTTTGTTTAAAAAATCGATTGGAAATCGGGATACAATGAAAGAAATTTCTCATTGAAAGTGAGCTAATGTAGAAAGATGTGTCATAAATAAAATAAGGTTGTTGCATTAGTTCAATGAATCAGATTCACGAATGAGATATACTTGTTTCATTGATTTAATGATATTATTACATATCATAAACTATAGTTACCGTATTTCACAACAAAATTTAAATTTTAAGGATTCTTTTAAAGGTTTTTTTAACATATCGATGGTCATACGTTGGCAACACGTAACTGATTTTCACGACGTTTTAGTTGATGAAATCATGTTGCAATTAGTTTTATATGTTACTAATTAGGAACTTTTCTTTAGCGATTTATAGGTATAACGTTTTCTGTGTTTCCCGGAAAAATAATTAAAATTCAGTTACAAGGTGCCAGCGATAGACGCGATATTTTATATCCGATAGCTGGCGACAACGGCAAGTAAGTCAAGTTGGAACAACGTCTTCAGTTAGTATTTCGATAAAAATACGGTCAGGTTATTGAGATCTTCAAGGCATCAAATCCAGTTATAAATAGAACGACACATAAAGCTAATGAGCAGAGGCACTAATCAAGAAATCATAGCTCCAAAGCAGAATTTTATTTCTTATAGCATTTTCTATCTAACTTTTTGTCCTGTTCAATGAATATCGATGAGTATCGTATATCATATATTGACATACACTTTTCGTTTATTACTTGTGACCGGAATTTTGATTGTATTAAAATATGTAAATTTTAGTAGTGCATTTCGTTAATTAACTTTAGGTCTTTAGTTGTTCGAAAATATTGTCCCGAATTTTCATTATTTTCGCAATTAAATTGATTTTTCTCCAAGTTTCTAAGTTCGTTTACAGTTTATCGAGTTTTATTCATTTTTTGAGTTTGCTTGCAATATTATTTATTTTTGCCAGCTAATATTTGCAATTTGTCCTGGTTTTGGCATTCTATATGTAGTTTTATGTATTTTAAATAAGTTTTAAAAGTTTTTACCGGTTTTAGCTCTTTTTGCGATAAAGTGTTTTTGCAACTTTTTTTGCCTTTTTTCCAGTTTTAGCAGCTTTTGATCAATAATATAAAATTATTTACGCCAGCAGGTGTTTGCGAACTTTCAGAATTTTCGCAATAAATTCGACGTTTTTGAAATTGTGTGGAGTTTTAATCAATATTAAGGCCTATTTGTAATTTTGGCAAATTTTTTATATTTTTTTATCGAATTATACTTTGCTATTGTTCAGGTATTGGCATTTTTGCGAATTTTCGCGATGTTTCCCAAGTTTTTGTCATTATTCCACGACTTAAGCAATTTTTAATAAATTTTAAGACTTTTCTGCAATTTTTCACGAACTTTTGTTTGTAGAATTATGTAAGGAATTTTTCTAATTAGTGAAGTCGGAGAACGTTTTCGATGTATGAGCTCAATAGAACTTTTTTTAAACAATAGAATAAAATTCCTTAAATTCATAATCATTGTAGTATACAATATTGTAATAAAACTATTGAACTTGTGAAGAGTCAGTTGTTATACACCCGATTTTTTAAAGAAGAAATCAAGAAGAAATTTAATAATATATTACTACTAGATATTAATTGAACTTTCTTGATTATTAATTTTTTCACATTTTCACAAGTTACATTAATTTTTTCTACTCAAAACTTCAAATATTGTAAATTAACTTTTCTTTTTCTTTTTGGAATTAGACATACAACATTTGAAAAACTTAGAAAAAAAAGGTGTAGAGTAACTTCGGGTATTGTGGAATATAAATGTGGGACAAAAATTTAAAATAAAAGTCTATTAACTCGAAAGCTTAATAAGAATACAGCGTTGCAACGTTCTTTCTAATGTTGAACCATCAATTATTTCTCCACTTGAAAGTTATTTAGAGGAATTGTTAAGATTACGGGACTTGCTCAGGGGTGCCAAACGTGACGATTTTACGTCATTTTGATGGGTTTTTTTTTTACTTAGTATCCCTTTTTACTTTTGCTCAACATAACATCTAAGTACGTATGGCAAAATGTCAAGCTCTAAGAATACATATATTTTTGTTTTGCCGCCAATATCGTTGATATTGATACTGCTAAAGATATATCTAAAAATTTGAATGACATTAACGAGCTCAACTTTTGTTTTTTAAAATGTGTGCTTAATTTGATAAATAATCTAAATAAAATTTGAAGGAATTCAAATTCACAACATTCACTATGAAATGACGAAACCTTTTTAAAATATTTAAAAAAAATTTTTAGTAGATGATTGTATAAAAAATACGCCTGTAAATCAAATTAATTTCCATAATCGTAAAATTTTTGTTTTAAAAAGGAAGAAGTTTATATTGGTGTACATATATGTATGTAAAAGAAATGTTAACACAATATAAAATTGATGTTGAAACTTAAAATCAATTTATTGATAATTGCGTATCATTTTACGTTGAATTGTGTTACCAAATAAAAAAAATATTTGATTTAAATATAATTACACCATCTGTGATTTTGAAAAAAAATACTCCGAAATTCTTCCTTTATTAAAAGGTTTTCCTAATTTAGTCTCTAAATAAAAATATCAAGATATTGAGTATGAAATAAGAGGACTAAGATTTTTGGATTTTGGAAACAGCGCATTAAATGTAGATATATTTTGGAAAAGATTAAAATCAATTAATCTACCAAACAATAAACTTCTTTTTCCAAATTTACGTGAATTTATAAATAACTTATTGACTTTGCCAAACTCTTTAGCTAATGTTGAAAGAATATTTAGCAAAATTAATCTTAAAAAACCAAGATAAGAAATTCATCGGAAACAGGAACCATTGAAGGGATTCTTTTTTCAAAATATTATTTAAAAAATAATTCCTGTGAGTGTTAGCATTAAAATATTATAAAAAAACATAACTATGATAAGTATGAATAGTATTTTTATTTTGTAATTACCCAATTTAAATAAATATCATATGTCCTTCTTTCGTGCTTTATATATTCATATGTTTGTACGTGTATAAAATCGAATAAATAAAAAAATTAATTCGACTCGAATTTGAATTGCAAGTTTATGAAAACTGTGTAATAGTATGTTTTATGAGTTTCTTTTTAAATTAAAATATAAAACATACTCGTATCATATAAAAAATTAACGTTTATTTTGGAAAATAATAATATGTATATTATACAACCTGTTTCGACACAAAATCTCTTCAAATCTTGATGTTTAAAGTTTTTGTTGTTTTCAATAAATCTATTGAATTGTTAATTTTTAAATGAAAGATTGTTGTATAAAACAGAAGATTTTTGAATGACTATTTTTTACGACTTTTTTTAAATACTGATTATTTTGCCGATTTTATTTATAAAATTTGACGATTTTTTTTTGAAAATATTTCTGGCAGCCCTGGACTTGCTATGAATTCGATCGCACTGTTAGTTTCCAGTTTGACCGAGTGAAAATGAGAGATGTTGACTTTATTTTTATGTTCATATTCAAACCATTATTTTGTTCCAAAGTTTTTATATATTTTTTTTACTTTTCTGTGGAAATAGTAAACTAAATAACACTTCTAGTTGGTTGGTATTTTAATTTTATAAGTTTTTCAAACTGTGTTGTATTTGCTTACAAAAATTTGGCAATCGGCTAATGTGGAATTCTTAAAAGCTGGAACCTTATTTTGATATTATTTTCAATAAGAAAAAATATTGAGTCATACCAAAAAAAAAGGATGATTAGATAATGTGAGTTAGTGGATTTTGTAAAAACCAATTGGGAACTAACTACATTAGTCAAAAAAACATAACTATGATAAGTATGAATAGTATTTTTATTTTGTAATTACCCAATTTAAATAAATATCATATGTCCTTCTTTCGTGCTTTATATATTCATATGTTTGTACGTGTATAAAATCGAATAAATAAAAAAGTTAATTCGACTCGAATTTGAATTGCAAGTTTATGAAAACTGTGTAATAGTATGTTTTATGAGTTTCTTTTTAAATTAAAATATAAAACATACTCGTATCATATAAAAAATTAACGTTTATTTTGGAAAATAATAATATGTATATTATACAACCTGTTTCGACACAAAATCTCTTCAAATCTTGATGTTTAAAGTTTTTGTTGTTTTCAATAAATCTATTGAATTGTTAATTTTTAAATGAAAGATTGTTGTATAAAACAGAATATTTTTGAGTGACGATTTTTTGCGACTTTTTTTTAAAACTGATTATTTAGCCGATTTTATTTATAAAATTTGACTGATTGATTGATTTTTTTTGAAAATATTACTGGCAGCCCTGGACTTGCTATGAATTCGATCGCACTGTTAGTTTCCAGTTTGACCGAGTGAAAATGAGAGATGTTGACTTTATTTTTATGTTCATATTCAAACCATTATTTTGTTCCAAAGTTTTTATATATTTTTTTTACTTTTCTGTGGAAATAGTAAACTAAATAACACTTCTAGTTGGTTGGTATTTTAATTTTATAAGTTTTTCAAACTGTGTTGTATTTGCTTACAAAAATTTGGCAATCGGCTAATGTGGAATTCTTAAAAGCTGGAACCTTATTTTGATATTATTTTCAATAAGAGAAAATATTGAGTCATACCAAAAAAAAGGATGATTAGATAATGTGAGTTAGTGGATTTTGTAAAAACCAATTGGGAACTAACTACATTAGTCAAAAAACGATGTTCTTCACACCACATTTTATAGAAATCCAAGGGCTAGGAGGAGTAGAACCAAGGCTTTGTCTTACATTTTGAATTAATCGCAATATTAATATTTTGATTCTAGTAGTATGCCATATTATTCCACATTACCCATATATTTTGGGATGTCTCAGATTTTTCATCTATAAATTTTTTTTAATATCAAAT
The DNA here is from genome assembly GCA_956483585.1 of Gymnocheta viridis. NCBI lineage: Eukaryota > Metazoa > Arthropoda > Insecta > Diptera > Tachinidae > Gymnocheta > Gymnocheta viridis. Next base: position 41,366,014 of record OY101441.1, read on the forward strand.
AATATGTTTTTCCACTATACGCAGGTAAGCAATCGATTAACAATTATATTGCAATCAATCCGGAAAGAATTTTTCTAATATGAATTTGAAGAACGACAAATCAAAAATAGAGGTTCCACAATACTCGAAGTTACTCTATGTGTTGTACCGAAAACATTTCAAAAATATTGTTAAATATATTGAGATACGTCTTGGACAATAGGTTGCGAATTGAACAAGTGTATACTTGTATCGCATTTTTTCAATAAAAACCGCCAGGTACAAGTGTAAATTAACACAATAATAGAATCGATAGAACGATACAAGGGCGTTAAGCAAATAAATCTGCGTGCATATTATTGACTCTATCGATTTTCTTTTAATTGAAAAAAATTGATTATAATCAATTGACGTAGCCAAATCTTAAATCGAAGAAATATATACATATGTATGTATTTATGTATGTATGTAGTAAAGCCCTGCTCAATGTAACATATTGCTTAAAAGTGTCATGCCTTGACATGTCTCGACAATGATACTAATATGCATTGATATGGGAATACACTACATTTGAGTTCGCAAAACAAAGCATAAAATGGTGATTGGGTTGGCATGACATGTAAGAGTTCCGCTTAATTCTAAATCTAAGTTAAGATGGTGCATGTATTCATTAGATAGGTACATACATATATCTTTATATTATTTTATTTTAATTTTTATTTTACATAAATAGTAGGTAGTTACTTAATTTTTCCTTTTTTTATCATCAGTAAAATTGTGCAATATAGGTATGTATTTATTATTTACATACATATGTAAGTAGGTATGATTTGCAGATATTAGAAAAAGCTATCATTATCAAATACCTACATACCTACAAGTGTTCCGTATTTTAGATTAATATCTAATATAAACAATAATATGAGATACATTATATTACATTCTTTATTGAGAAAAAACAGATTCCGTTTTCTATAGTAACGCTGGGCAAATGGCAGTATTTCCTAGACAGCATTACAAAAATATCATTCAAATTTCATTCACAATTACACATTACAATTTTTATACCAAGAGTCAACTGAAAGGTCAAAAGATAACAACACTATTAACTACATGATTAAATAAATATTAGTGCATACATTCATACGTAATTTTTAACCTACTAAACTAAAATTCTCATTATTATTCTAAAAATGTAAAATTAAATTTTTACTTACAAATTATTCAACACTTATTTAAAAAATCAACTCAAACTACGGCCATCTTGAAATAATGTGAATCACAAAAAAATTCAACACAGTGCCGAAAGGGGAAATTTATAGCAACTCAAATAAAACAAATATCTCTGATTAAAATTTCTCCTTTACTCAATCAATTTCAACACTCACTTTTCACCACGAGAGAGAAAGGTTCCCCTTAGTGTGTGGTAGCAAATGAATTGATGGCCATACACCAGTATGGTTTAATTTTTTATCTCAGATTTGATTTCCTTTAGATTGGACTTTTTGCAGCATCTGTCTGTTAATATTTGTTTCTCAGATATTTCTATGTTTAACTCCACCCAGTTTGCAAAAGAGTGTTAAAACATCTGGTTAAACCAGTTTCTTTTTTGTCATAAATCCAACAAATGCGCAAAGCATCCATTCTATACATCCCACTTAAGATTTGTTTCTTTCATTTTCAAACACATACACGTATATACTATTTAATAATTCCAATTAATTCGTGCTGTTTCACTCTTTCATGCAACACAAAGGAATTGTTTGTTGTTCTTTTTATTGTGCAATTAATGATTTTTTCCTTATTTTGAAGAGTTTTTTTGTATTTTTTAACATTACATACTATGTATGTATGTATATGAACTTACGTTCCTTTTGTTATTTTTTCGGCTTTTAACACTTTTTTGTTTGACATTTAAACAGTAAATTGACGCCAGTTAAATAGTGATGGTTTTGATGATGACAATGGTGATGATGATTATTTTTCTTTTTGTAGTAGAAATTGTTTTCATAATGTAGTTTTGCAAGCTGGGATGGAATAAGGATGTAATTTAAAGAACGTACATAGTATGTATGTAGGTATCTATGTACATACGCATGTGCTTATGAATTTTGAAGTTTGAGTTTAACTATAGTTTAAGTAGAGAATATACTCAGTCCCACTGCAAAAAATATACATATTTAAGTTTGCTTGTAGGGCCAATTTCACTATTCGGAAAAAAAGTTGTAAAAATATTTAAAGTAGCTATACATTTTTCCCAATACATGTATTTAGGGACATTATTACAACTTGCTGTTAGTTAAAGACTGGATTTTGTTGGACTGATAAATAAATGGCTTTGCTTTATTAAAATTTAATTTAATATTTTTTTAGCCATTAAATATTATTATTAGTAATAATAAATATTATTATTAGTAATAATAACAATAAAAAATGAAAGTTGTAATAATGCAAAGCTATTTATCGGGCAGACAAAATCCTACCTAATCAAAGTCAATAAGTATTATGAAATAAAATCGAAAAGTTTATAAGATTTGACAAAAATATGTATGTAAATAGTTGTTGTCGAAAAAGAAAGGCAACATGCCAGGATTAAAATAATAACTGATGACATCTGCAATCCATTAACATACATATATGTATATGTACATATGTATGTATGTACCCAACTTTCAGAACTGGTCGAAAAAGTTCAATTTTTGAAAATAAGTCATCGCACGGTAGCGCTCGGCACTCATCGTAACGTTCCTGCCTTCATCACCTTTGAAAAAGAACAGTCCAATGACACCATCGGCCCAAACAGTACATTTTTCCGGATTCAATGGCAGTTGTTGTAATGCTTCTGGCTGCTCTTCACTCCAAATACGGCAATCTTGCTTGTTCACGTATCCTCAGAAGGTCGCTCAAACTGACCATAAAATGGAAGAAGTTAACAATACATTTTCTTAGCGGAGCATGAATTTTGATAAAGTTTGTAAGTCGATTCAAATTGAAAATGTCTAATAGTAACATGTTGCACGCAAACTGCTTATGCTGCCAAAAACAATGTTGCCCAAAACAAAGTTGCTAAAAAACACCCTTTAGAAGGGATATCTTGTTTTTTAATTCTGTTTCTAAGCTTTTCTTGTGTGTTTATAATGTAATGCTAGAAAAGATTATAAACGGCGCTTCGAAAAAAATCGAGTTACGTCCTTTCTATATTAAGTCAACGATATATGTATATGTACATTCATACCTATTTTGAATATATGTAAGTAAGTATGTATTTTGAATTTTGTATATCAAATAATTTTATTAAAAACTATTTTTAACAACCGACCAAAAAATACGAGCGTTATAAGTTTACAGTGTGAATCTGTATATCTGTCTGTTCCATTATAGAGTCCAACCGATTTTGATCGTTCAAGGCGTTTTCTAGCTGTATCCTCTTGAATCTGTGTGTCTGTGGCACGTTAGCTCCCAAACGGTGTTGGGGTTTTTGATGGGAGTTTTTAAAGCTTTTAATTAAATGTTACCAGTGCTGGATTTACGCCTAGGCCCGCGAGGCCCTAAATATAATATTCTCAAAAAGCCTGTGTACCTAACGTTTTTTTGCTGATACTTACATGTACACAGTGATTGCCAGCAGAAATTTAATAAAATCCCTACATGTCTCGAAAAAATTCCCCTTCAAAAAAAACTTCCCTACATTTGTCTATACTTTAAAAATTCATTGATTTTAACAAAAACGAACATTTCATTTGCATTTTTTAAATTTTGTACAATTATATCGTCAGGTACAAAATTTAATTTTGAAACAAGGATGGGACCCCGGTAAGATAGAATATGTAGAAGAGCGCATTTGAATAACTAAAATAGCTGAATAGGTATAAAATTTTAAAAAGTCTTAATTTATGTATTAAACATAACAGAAATCAAATTTGTTTTTAAAGTTCGTAACATATTTAGTCAGAAAGAATTGGACATGAGACAACAAAGCAACAAGGGAAAATTTTAACACCGATTAATTTCAACTTACACGGCAGAACAGAAACAACGTTGTTTTTCGGGAGCCGCTACACTCTCATCAGTGTTCATGTGTGTTTCCATGTATCCGCCACTGTTTAGGTGGCTCGGTTGAATGTGATTTCAAATTTGTATTTATACAAATAATGTCTAGAAAAAGCATACGAGAGTTATTTGTATTATTATTTGTTTTTACAGTAAACACTGTTTTACCACTATCAATATTAAAATTTTACCATCACTAATTAACGTTAAATTATCCCATTGTTACATGTTGGTTTTATCACATTCAACCGAGCCACCTAAGCAGTGGCGGATACATGGAAACACACATGAACACTGATGATGGGAGTGTAGCGGCTTCCGAAAAACAACGTTGTTTCTGTTCTGCCGTGTAAGTTGAAATTAATTGGTGTTAAAATTTTCCCTTGTTGCTTTGTTGTCTCATGTCCAATTCTTTCTGACTAAAAATGTTACGAACTTTAGCCAAAAATAATAATCACTTTGGATTAAAGAAACCATTAACAACAAATTGTTCGAAAATAATCACATTAAATAAAAATTTGTTTTTGTTTTTTCATACAAAATCTATTCCCAAGAAAATCAGACATTTCTTTGCCTTTCGTTGTCTCAAGTTATTATTTACCGAAAGATGTTTCTGTCTGTATGAAATATCTCGCGTAATAATTTAACAAAATTTTAAATTAAAATTTTTATATGTATAATATTTACACTTTTGTGTGGTGCTTTAATCAATTACACCGTAATAAGAAAGAAAAAAAGCTAAGTATTAAAAATTCCCTACATTTTCTCAAAATGAAAAATCTGTCCTCTTTTCTCTTCGCTTGCAATTTTCCATTAAATTCCCCACAACAATAATTTATTCCACAGCTTTCAAAATCGCTAGATTTGACGGGAAAATAGCAAATCCCCATCACTGCTCAAAAGGTTTTAAATAATATTTTTTGAGTATCCCTGCTACAAACTGTTCAGCAGAAGGATCTTTTTCCACCCTGAAAAGCATAGAGTTAATGCTCTTGCATTATTGTGCAATTTTTGCAAGAAATAAACTACGAGTATGAAGATTTAATTGATGTTTTTGCCCGAGCAAACCCCCACAATGCTAAATTAATAAAATAGGCCCTGATTAAAAATACTTAATTATTTATTTTTGAAAAATATTATTCATATTAATTACTTTTATTTTTCACAAAAGTTTTGTTTTTCTATTTTAACTGCATACATACATATGTATTTTAATTTATTTTATTTAAAACCTCAAATTTTGAAAGAAAATTATAAAATTCCGAATACATTTTGTTAACACACCCCACCCCATTCATGTGTAAAATTTTTTCAATATGTTTGAAAATTATAAAAGAAAACTTTATGAATGCATAAAATAGTTGAATTATTTACGAAAAATAAGACTGATATCAATCTGCTTTGAATTGACCAAAAGATAAGAATAATTATAAGCAAATTAAAAAAAAACATGTGTATATTTTATTTCCGAAAACGTGTTCAAATCAAAAGATCGGTCCACTATCTATAATGTTGTTAAGAAAAAGGTAAAATAACTCATATTTTATGAAAAATCCCCAGGATAACGATATTCTTCCAGCAATGGGTATGCCATTCATTTTTATTTTAAACTTTAATCAAGAGGATCAAAATAATATATTAAATATATTTTTTTGCTGCACACTGGCTATTAAATTAAATATAAAAATTTTTTGTTTGTTCTACAATCTTAGAGGTAATAACATTTTTATTCACAATTCATGTAGAAATCATTACATGTAAAATTTAAACTTTTTTTCGAAAAATTGCAATATAAATGGCGTATCAAAAACAACATATAATTAATTTGACCACGAGATTCGTTAGTATAATTTCGATAAGTGTTTTACAAGAGATAATTCGCCATCAATAGTTCACAATTCATTGGTATACAGAGAGGACAATATTGACATTTATTTATTTATTTAGATATTTATTATAATTAAAATTACAATAAATCTTAAAGCTAAAGCACTAGCGACTAAGGCTATCTATCGGCTTATCAATATTGACATATTCAGTAATAACAATATTAAAAAAGGGATACAATTAAGAAAATTCATAACTATATAAGTTGTCATGTTTGAAAAAAAGTATTTCAAACCAATTATAAATATTTGCAAGGAATTTATTTCATGAGGAAAGGTTTTTCTCGAGAAAAAATGTCTCCAATTATTTCAAACTCTCTTCTGTTTTGTGGTGGAAATTTTTTTAAGGAAAACCCAAACTTAAATATATTTAGAATAACAACTTTGTAGCTTTTTATTTTTTTCTGCGTTTTACACGGTTTATGAAAACGGACTAAAGTAAAATGAGGGAATTTTTATTCGTAATAGGAATAAAGGAAAAATGGAAAACTTTTATGAGGAAATTCTGTTTATAATTGGGCTGTTTATATATTAACGATAACTTCCTTAAAGTAACTATAGCTTTAAACAGTATCTAAATTAATAAAAACGAATACATGATAATTTAAGTATTTAAGTTTTTTTTGATAATCACTTACATATGTATATATAATCTAAAAGGGTGGCATATTAAAGAGTGCCTAGGAAGGAAGCAGGCCTAAATCCGCCACTGAATGTTATGTATTTTGTAAAAACGAAAAAGCAACTTTGGTATTGAATATAATTATTTTAAAAAATAAAACTCTAAACTTTCCTTCAAAAATTATTTTCAAATAGCCACCTCAACATTTTTATTCCCTGTAAAAAATATTATTAGTCTACCAACAAATTTAAGCTTAAGCCTCCTTTAGAACTCTCTATCTAACCACATCTCTTTTCAAATCTAACTTTTGTTTTTATTACCGCCATCCACCCACTTTTTATTGCCGTCAATTGTTGCTTTTGTTGTTACAAACAACCCTTAAGTATGTACCATTAGAAAATCCTTAAAATCTTTTTAACGTTGTTGTTATTGTTGGCCTCTCACTTATGTATTTCCATTCCTTTATTCACCGAAAAGGAATTTCACACTTGTTTGCTAATTGCCCACAAATGATACTTCGTGCATACAAATGCACAAAAATACTTTGCCACTAACATTTTGCCAAGCGACTAAAGCTGTTTAAAAGGCTCTTGTATGATGGCATACATTACATTACCCTCTTGCTAAGTATTACCAGCTTTTACTAACAAATACATACACGCGCATATTGTTAACCCTCTTGCCCTGCTGCTGCGGAAACAAAAAAAAACAAGAACAAGTTCGTTCAGCCAATAACCTGATATTTTTAAGAGATGATGAAGAATTAGAGTATGTTTTGTCGACTGCGTCCCTTGGGAGACTGATGGAATTTTTTTTATAATAAGCTTTCAAAAAAAGGTGTCGTAATTGCGCAAAGTTCATTTTTTCTTCTTCATATTTATATTTAGGTACGAGTAGTATTAGAGTACAAACTCACGTATAGAGCTAAAGTTAATATTAGAAGTTGAATAAAAGTTTCGGTACTTGTTTTTTTTTGGTACCATTTTAAACTGCCTCTTTGAAGTTAACACGCAGACTTCCAATTGTTCAGTTTTGGCACAATTGGAAACATTCATTAGACTTCTCCATTTTAAATCCAAATAAAAACCAGATGAAATCACTATTAAAGCACTTTAGATTTCAAACTCTTTTTTATGTCACGATAATGTTTCTTTAATTTTTTTTCTATACCTATGATGCTGTTGTGTTTTTCTACTTTAAGTGGATTGTTAATATATCTCGAGTGTTTTTGTTGTTGTTATTAACTGTTGGGTGTTAATGTGTGTTTTCGTGTTCTGTACAAATGTTTGTTTATGCAAATTATCCAGGTTTTATAGCAGTCTGTTTTCCTTTTGCTTTCTTTCTCTCTCTTTCTCTTTTAACTGGAGATAAAAAGGCGTCAAAGCGGAAGTTCTTAATTTGTGTAAATTGGTTCAGTGTATAATTTATGAAGCTGATATTTTGTTTACAATGAAATAAAAAAGGTTCTATTCTTTTATGGTGGCTTTTAGAAAATTATTTAATTTTAATGTGCGACACTTTGTTTTAAACACGAGGAAACTAAATGATTTATAAATCATCTCTTAAGCGAGAGGAAAAAGATAAAAGATAACAATTTCAAACAAGTTATCCTTGCGACTAGAATTTGGATTAACATTTATATTACGGTTAAAGCAGATGAAGAAAGATTACAAATTTGTATATTTCGATAAATTGGTTGATTTAAGCCAACCAAAAATTTTTATAACAATGAAAAATATGTCCCGAAATCCATAAAATATCATAATTTCTGTTACATTGCTAAAAGAAAGTTTTGAAAATTGAACACAGAAAAAAATAACTTGTCTCATGGGCCTTCTTGGTCAAGTTCGTAATTTTATGCAGCGTTGCCATTTTGGTTATTCATAACCAGAATGTGGAAAGGGCAAAAACTTGTAAAGATTCATTAGAAATAAAAAAAGCAAATCAAGCAAATATTATTAACCTCGAAAGAACTTCAATTTCTTCTGCGACCTATAGGTCGCAGCCTTTTTATGTAGTTATTATTTTACTTTTATATTTTACAAACTGATTTTGTTAGTAGATATCTTTTCATTAATGTTAGTATTGAGTGGAAATTTTGTTATTTTTAAAATATTAATTCTTTATAAACAAATAAAAAGAAAACCCTAAAATACTTTATATTTCGGTTACTTTTTTAAAAAATGTTGGCCACAAAAATTATTTTGATCGTGGCAACACTGCTCACATGAATTGGCGAAAAGAAGGTCGATCGCGTTGTCGCTTCTTGCTTGATGAAAAGAAAATATTTAATGAAATTTATGTTTATGATGTTTTATTTGCAGAAAATTATTGTTTCATCATAACTTCCTTTTATTTTTGAAGTTTCTTTACTCTATTTAAAATACATAAAAGTACTCGAATAAATAAATTATCTTAAATGAAAGAGGAAGTTGTAAAATAACCAATACAAAATTGGAATTTTATCGTAAGTCTTATCTTCCTATCTTAGTACGAGTTCCTAAGTTCGACCAGGCTAAATAAAGGCTCAAATAAAGAATTTTGAACTTGAAGTATACGTTCAAACATTCTTTAAATTAAATATATAAAAAAAAATTAAAATACATTCTGTACTTGGTTTAAGAAAATCCATTCCGATTTGGCTTAATTTTTCTTTTATGTGTATGCGGCAGCTTTCCTAAACGCATGTTGCTTTGCAGTTGAACAATGTCACGTATTCCGATACACAAACTTTTACAAAGTATGGCATTCCTAAATGCATCTGTTCCGCAGTTAAAATGCAAATAAAACCAACTAACACAGCTAATGCATTTGATTCGTAGTGTTGTAAAGTATAATTGCTTGATTTAAACACTGTTTTTCTACTTCCTTTGAGTACGAGACGTACTAAAATTTTTTAATACAAATAACAATAAAATGTACTTTAATCAATCCGAAAAGGGAATTAATTACTTTAGTTAACCAATCGTGGAGTTTCTTAAAATGAGTACAAAATTCTTTAATCACGTGAAAAATCTTGAATCAATTAAAAAATTCTTAAATTAAATTGAGCATTTGAATCCGTCCAACACCAATTGGGATTGATTTAAGTACGGATGGATTGATTTTTATTTTTGAGTGGACGTTTAGGAAGGCAGCATGCTTCTCTTAAATAAATATTAATTTTATTATATTTAAAAAATAATACTACGATTTGAAAATTAAATATCCTTCATCTCAAGAAAAATATTTTATAAGTTTTCTATTAGCCGTATTAATTATTGGTGAATTTGGGTCAGGCCTGCCACAAAACTATTCGAATAGCTTCTAGGGTTTTAGTCTTCTCAAATACTTTCCGGTTGATATTGCCAAATCTGGAGCACTAAGAATGAGCTTCTTCTTCAGCTGCCTCACGACCCAGTTGCATCTTCATCATTGAATATCTAATTAGAGCACATTAAACATTTTTTCGAAACTATTTTTGTGGAGAAAGCTTTAAATAAAAGGAATTTGTGCAACAATTGCAACAATTTTTCATTTTCGTTTTCCCCTCTCAAATTGCATTTTACCGGGTGTCAGCTTGTGTTCGCTGTTCTATGCTTAAAAAACTTGGCAAAAATTTTTAATTTACACCTTTGGTTTTCAAATATTCTTTCAAAGTGATCTTAAAAAACGTCTATCAAATAGTGTAATTTTTTCTTATTGTTTTTTTCGTCAATGTGATAGCAGGGCAAATATGTTTATTTACTATTTAAATGTTTTGTTTCAAATTTAATAGCTATAGAAATATTTAGGTGCAATAAATAAGCAGACAGCCACTGTATGTACACAACTTATTTTTGCTTAGAATACCGGAAACTGCCAAAAGACTTTAAAACGCAACCTTTAATTTTTACTTGTCATGAGTTCATAATTCTTAAAGATTTGCTAGATTTTTAAAGGTTTTTTTATTTTTAAATTCTTTTGGTGGCTATTTATGTTTATTTTAACACAATTTTAATTTATTAACAAATGCTATGCAACACTTTTAAGTATAAAAAATCATAATTTTCAAAATTGAAAAAGACACACACAATACGTACAACTATAAACTAAATCTCAGTCATAAACTTTTTTGGTTTCGTTGGAGTATTATTAATGAATGGTAACAGATTGTCGTGTGGCGTCAGTCAGTCACTTTAAACATACACAGTTAAGCATTTCCTCTTTTGCGTTTTTATTTAAACGCTCCCTGATTTAAGCAGAAATTATTTGACCGAAAGAACCCAAATCATTCTTTATTTTTAACAAACATCCTGCTTAGCTTTTAATAAATCCTTAATACATTATTTTTTTAAGCCCCAACCAAAAATCAAATTAGTGAAACGGTCAAGCCTGTTCAGTTTAAGCACTATAACAACAATAAAATTAAAAAAACACACATATAAAAGAAACTTGAAAGATCACCTAATTGTGGCTTAACACAAAATTTACCGCTTTTTTTTGTCTTAAGAGCATTGAAATCTGCCGACTGAAGTTGTTTTTGTTGTGAAGGTTTTACAAGTTTTCGCCTTGAATATGCCGCGCCTACAATAAGCCCCTTTAAAAAGCTAAAAACGTCTTGCGAACAAACACAGGAATTCATTCATAATTTATTTAATGAAGGCATCTCTTAAAGTCATTTTAAAGAAAATTTATTTAATTATTTGGTTATGTTCGACTCTTAACAAAAAAAAAAATTGGTACCAAAAAAAATGTTCAAGCATACATGCCTTTGTTTATTTCCACTAAATGCTTTTTACTGTCCCAGTTGAAAATTTTTTTGGGGTACAATCACTGTTGACAACTTCCTAAAAGTGTTAAACTTTTTATTTTAATTTTAAAGGGTTCCGTATACAAAGTGTAAAAACGGAAGATCCATATGTTTACGTTAAGATGTCTGTACGTCTGTCACAGACTTCTATCTTATGAACCGTAAGAGGCAGACACTTGAAACTTTCATAGTATATATCGTTACCTTAATATAAAAAGGCCCTAAATATTTTTTTCAAAATTGAGTTTTTTTGCACATTTCAGTAAGTTTAACCACTCGATTTTGAAAAAAAAAATATTTGGGGTCTTTCTATATTAAGATAACGATATATTACTATGGTCGCTATAACAACAAACTCTAAACGGAGAAATCAAAGGGTATACAGGCAATATATGTACGTTATTTTCAACATAGTGCTGTATCTTTTGAACTGAAATGGGTAGAAGGTAGATACTTGATATTTTGACAGGGAATGTGTTTCAATGGCCACTACAACAACAAATACTCGCAGTAAAATAAAGTTAGAAATTGCAGGGTACATCGCAAAAGAGAAGTAAAACTTGCGGTAGGGTGTCTCTGAAACTTGGAAAAACGATAATAAATCGCCAAAAACTAAAAAAAGTCAAAACGAAAAAATCTATGTAACGGAAAAGATTGCCAAAAAGGACGCTGAAATTATAAAAAACAGCAAAACGGAAAAAATATGCCAAAACGAACATCAAGTGTTAAAACTGCAAAGAATGTGCTAAAAAAATCCTAAATTACACTTCAGTCAAAAAATTAACTGAAGTAAACATTTGAAGTTGAAAACATTGGAAAAATTTCATAAACGCTTTATGAATATTCAGCAAGAATTATTTTTTTTTTTCAATCGAATGAGCGTGCATTAATAGATTTTTAATGTTTATTTAATGTTTTTTCTTTTTGGCTTATTGTAATTTTTTTCATTAAATTTTTTAATTATTTTTAATTATTTTATAATCTTTTTTTCTTAAGGATTTCGTGAACGTGAGTTTTCGGGATAATCACTAACGTTTTTTCGACTCATGTGAGCGTTTATGCACGTGGGTCAAAAATATAAGGTCGTGCATGAGTGTGAGTGAAAAGTTACTTACGATCCCATCTCTAATTTGAATATTTTGATAGCAAATTTAAATTGTCGTTAAATTGAGCTCTTTGTCTCTTAAGTTAAAATATTCCATAGTCCATTAAAGATCTGAACTTGTGTAAAAGTTGGAAATATTCGTCCTGTAAATCAGTAAAAATTTTACGTTGGTTGAACTTCGAATGACTTTAGCACCTACCCTCGTACGAATGAGAAGTAATGTGGTTATTATTATTGACCATTTAAATGATCTGCGAAAATTCCGCTATTCGTTTGATTTTGTTGTTAATATTTTTCAAAAGTCTTACAATTCATCCATTCATTAATTCGAATGCTGGCATTTAAAGGCGTTGCCAAAGTTTCAACATCTTAAAAACATTTCAAATAGGTACTTTAAATGTCCTAAATCCATTTTTGTTTGTTTGTATGTTTGTACATATGAAAGTGTGTATGAAGTTTATTTTCAGTACGTGATTTCATTCATAAATACATATTTGGTGTTTTTTTCATCTTTTTGTAATCGTATGTATGTATTTCCTAAATAATATAAATATGTGTATCTACATACATATATAAAAAAAACATAATTTTTTGCGTCACGTCATGTCATTTCATCAACAACATCATCAAATCATGTCAAAAGAGAAAGATAGAAAAAAATACTAACGAAAAAGATACGAACGAACTGAAAGAAATTAAAAACTCGAAATTCTGTTTTCTTTTTAGAATTTTTAATTTAATGGCATTTGTTAATCACGCAATGTTGTCGCTGTCGCTTACGTTTTGTTAAACCATTCATTGTCGTTCAAAGTCGGTTCCTCTCCTTTTTATTTCTTAATGTTGTTGTCGTTATTGTCGTTGTTGATTTAGTTTCGAGTTGCGAGGGGATTAATAGTTTAAAATCTCTTCCATATCACTCCTTAATCAAATGTTTGTTTGCTTGTTTATTGTCTTTGATTTGTAGTCAGTGCCTTAAAAGAATATTTTGTTTAGTTGAAAAGTAAAAATAGATACAAATGCTTTTTAACAAATTCTTGTACACAATTATTGAAATTGGCTGACGAGGTGTAACCAGCTCAGATCTTCAGGAATCCTTAACTCAACTTAGTCTAAGACATGATATCAAATGGTAAATTCGTCAGGAATGTATGAGGTTTTTATCGAAGAACTTAAAACTTTCGAAGCTCTTATCAATGACAGCTAGTTACATACATATATAACAATTGTCGGGGTTTTAAGAGTCAGAGAAACCTTTTGCAAATTGCTGAAACTTATTTTGTAATTGGGGTTCCATTTGAGAAAATTAAGGGGTATTTTTGTTTTGTGCTAGAATTCCTTTTTGCGGAAACCTTTTGCAAATTGCTGAAACTTATTTTGTAATTGGGGTTCCATTTGAGAAAATTAAGGGGTATTTTTGTTTTGTGCTAGAATTCCTTTTTGCGGAAACCTTTTGCAAATTGCTGAAACTTATTTTGTAATTGGGGTTCCATTTGAGAAAATTAAATGGTATTTTTGTTTTGTGCTAGAATTCCTTTTTGCGTAAATGCATATTTCAATAAGTATTGTCCAAGATTACTAACTAATACTGTTATTAATACCATTTACAATTTAATACCGTTATCAATACTTAATACCGGTATCAGCGTTTCGATATAGGAGGTGACTTTATGCGTAGTTTTTTTTTAGCTAAGATTCAAGAAAATCTGTTCAGCAGTTGCATCTACTCAATGAATAGATGATACTGTTTTCTTCAGGTTTGATGGAGTCATAATTTGACATGCTATTAAAACAACATGCTGAAGCATCACCTCAGTAGGAGATATCAAACATTTTCATTGAAATAGTTGGATGCCTCGTAAAGGACTGAAGAGATCTTAAAGAAATACATATTAAAATACTCTACCTTTATTGACTACCTCTTTTGGTTTAAGAGATAAGTGCGATCAAAAACATTATTTTTATTTTTGGTCTGGAGTAACTAATTTATAATTTATCAAAAATCTATTTTAGGGTTCCGTACCCAACAAGATGTACAGAAACTCTGTTGCTATTTCTATCGAAGTGTGAAATTAAGCTTCAGGAAGCCCACATGCAAAATGTGTGTGCAACCCAGAAAGTATGATTTTGATAAAATTTTAAAATGTAAGTGAAATTCCAATTTTAATTATTTTCAGTTCTTGACCCCAATGAATTGAGGCGATTTATCCAAAATCTGAGAAAAATCTCATTTCCAGTAATTAAAATTTCGCGGATTTTATTTCTACGTACTTCATGTAATTTTTTGTTATATTTTTTTGTAACCGAATATTACAAACATATTTTTTTATAAATGTTTAATGCCTGTAAAATCGCCTGTTTTTGAAAATGAAATAAAAAATTTCGTTCGACAGTTTATATAGGAAATAGCAAAAAATAGAAAAAATTCTTTTTGACTTCAATACAAATTGTCGGGCGGAAATTTTTATTTTCAGATGAAAACGAAATTCCGTGTGGGAATTTATTTTGTAAACAAAAGCTAATTTTCCTATTTTTTTGTCAACATAAATTTTCACACAAACTTTTGTTTTCATTTTATAAAAATAGTGATATAATAAAAAATAGGTATTCTGTAGATGACCAGAGATGTATGAATTATATGACAAGTCACGCCAAGGTGCAGTATCTGGAAAAAAGTTTATTTTTGATTAGCTTAGTAAATAGCCCTTTTTCAAAAGACGATTATAAAAATCTTCATATTTAATAGGTGAACTGCACATAAAAGTCGACATAGCCGAATAAAGCCCATTTTACTTTTTTATGTTGTAATAAATGAAAAAAAAAATCAGCTTAAAGAACTCAACTTTTAAAGAACTGTACTTTTACACATGCAAGTTTGCTTCCATGGTTGCAGCGGTCGTACATCGTACATGGAACGTACATATATGTATGTGAGTGTTGTTGTTAATATTATTTGACCCTCATTAGAGATTTGTTCAGATCATTTTGGAAATTTATTAATTGGTTTTTAAAAAACAAAAAAAGTCATAACTTTGCTCTAGAAAAAGGCAACGTATTATAATACGATTACAATGAAAAAAGGCGGGTGGGTGCTCATTAAAAAAAATAAATAAACTAAAAAGATTTATCTTTAGTTATTTTACAATAAACAATTGTTTTTTGTATGGCTATAAATTAAAAAATAAGATATTAAAACATTTTCTAACTAAAATTATGACATTAAAAAATGTAATTTTCAAACGTGTTTTTGTACGTTAAAATTAAATTAATTTAAAACAAAATGTGCCAAGGGTCGCACGGTTTTATGATTTTCAATTTGTTTCTTTTTGTTTTAATTAACGCATAAATTTCTAAAACTGAATTTAAAAAAAAAATATTTTATTTAGAACGGTGTTAGTTGAGGTATCACCTAAAATGATTTTTATGATTTTCTTTGGTGTTTTTATAGTTTTTGTTTAATAATTGTCACATTAAAGGAGTTATGCATCGTTGAATTTGTAAGGTTTGTTTGGTGGTTTCTGCGACCAACCAAAAACATTTATTTATTTGGTATTTTGACCTTTCACTTTAACGGTTTGCGGTGGTAAAGTTTATTTATAATTTTAGAATATTAAGAAAGCAGAAATTTATTGGTGCGCTTTAAATTACAGTAGAATTGCTGTTTCCTCTTTCGCATAGAAAACTAATCAATTTACTTTCTTACTTAATTATTATAAAGTTAATTTTATATTTAATTAAGTAACTAAAAAAATATGTAAAATATGTGTTGTCACCATAATTTGTGGAATAGTCGTACTCAACTTCAAAAGAAATATACAGAAGGAGAAAATATCTTAATAAAATAACTACAAAAGAGTCTTCTGAATAGTTTTAGAAGTATGAAACAAGGTTGACAACCGAAACGAATATCGGTATCGGTACCGGTACCGGTATTGATTTTTTTCATTTTGGTGTCGGTAGCGGTATTTCATATGTATGTATATCGGTAACGGCAAATATCGAAATTTAAATGCTGGTATATACCGGTATTATAATTTATTTATGGAACCAAATAATTTTTTAATAACAAAACTTAACAACTAAAAGCCCTTCTTAATAGATTTTAGTTTTTTTTTTGTTTCTAAAATATCATGGATTTAAATTTTACACTTATAATTTTTTTCTTGAAACTGACTTTAACTATTTTTATAGTTGTCTTCATTTGCTTACGCAATATTAGTTTGTTTTGATAAATTATCTTAAATGTCCAAAAAGGCCTTATTGCACAGATAAGGTTTGTTCACTGAAGTCTCGAAATAGGAAAACGGCGACTGTGTAAACGAAGCCTAAGGTCCAAAATTTTTCTTAGATGCAGAACTTAAGGCCTTATTATTATATGAAGTGGCGGAGACTGGTTAACAGGAGGAACTTCTGTAATTATAATTGAAACATACACGTGTGTATAGTATGTCTATTGTTTACATACATTGCGCTGCCTTAAAAATCTTGCTGCAACTGAGCCTAATCAACGGTAGCTAACTATTACTACAGGAGTAGCCTAATATTAAGTCTAATTGACCTCATCAGCAAATTTAAAGTTCTTGATTTTTTTCGAAACTCTCTTGCAGATTTATAAGTTTATTAATAAACATGATTGTTAAATATTATTTCCTTTTCGTCTTAAATTTTTATAATTAATGTTATTTAATTTTTTAATTCGAATGAAAATTTTGTTTCTCTTAAATAAAGTTCAAAATTATATTTTAAAGAAGTTAACTAACACGCAAGCCCTAAAGACACAAAAAATCCATCCTTAAACATTTATACAAACATAGAAACTCACTATAGTAAAATATATACATACATACATACCTTCACACACACACATACACATGTATGTGAGTATGTATTAATTAGTTCGCATTCGTTTCATTCAGCGTTAATGCAATTATTAATGAAACTGTGTGAAATATTTTAAAATTCCGTGTTTTTTATTTCGTTTTATTTAATTTGTGATTTCTTCACTTTAAACTCTTTCTTCTTCCTTTCTTTTTAAAAAGAGAGAAAAACAAGTAAACATTTTAAATAGGGCAAGCTTGACAGCTTGATGCCCTACACGGCTACATTTCAATATTCACATTTATACCAACTAAATGACCCTTTAAAATGGTGCGCTTATGGCTGAAAGGATGTGTATGGAAATTTTCTTAAATTAAAGATTTAGAAAGTGCGATTTTTTAAATGCCCGGAATTGCAAAACGCAGCCGAAAATTATAGAATTTTGAATAAACTTTTAGAGTGTAAATGGTGTTCGGATCTATCTTCAACCTAAAAACTTCAAACATTTATATTTTTATGTTAATTAAGTTTTAATAAACAATTTATTTCATATTTCAAAACTAAGATCGAATTAAAACAATTGTATATGTGATTGCAAATGCATTTGTTGGGCTTTTATTTCATAGAAGTTATTTCGGGATTGATTGATATGTTCTTTTTAACCTTTTTCTTTATTTTTCGGTAAAAGTAAGTGGGGTATCTAGATATTTCCAAGGCGTTTGTCAGATTGTGGCTTTTGCTGTCGGTATGGATTCTATAGATTTATATAGGGATTGCAGTATACGAGTTGTTATAGATGGGATTTCATCAAACCGGTTCAAGATTAGTTCAGTCTCCGTTCTTTCTCCTTCCCTAAATTACCTTCTAAATGACTTTCTATGTCGAACCTCAATTCTTATATATTTTTTCCAGATTATAGTCTCATTTGCTATTCATATTCATTTATTCTTAATATTCATTTGTAAGACCCTGTGTTGCATGCTGCTCCATTTGTAGTTGTAGGTTGTATAGATATAATAGTAATCAGAAGCAGTTGATGTTCTTGGCATGAAAATCCTGTTTGATGTTCGATGGATAAATCACATTTTTCAATGCAGGAACATTCAAATCGAAGACCTGCAAACACTGCTACCTCTCCTAACATGTATTCTTAGTTGCAGCACAGCACAACGCAGCGCATAGGTCGTCCCCTGTGTACTGGTCCTGCATAAAAATAAAACAAAATAAAATAAATCGGTTCAGAAAATAGTTTTGAATATCGGGCATAGCAAACACAAAATTCGGCCTACTTATATTTCTGTAGAGTATAAATACACATACTTACTCACTAAATGCAAACAAATGCACGCAAGTAATTTTCGGTTCAAACGCATATATTTATTTTTAATTTTTTCTTTCCGCCGAATTCTCCATGAGTCGTTGATATTGTTTATATATTGATGCTGATGGTTATAATTTACGTAGCAATTTAATTGTAATTAATTTTTTGAAAAATCAAAACCTCAACATTTCAAGGGAAATGCCGCTATTAAGAATTCTTTTTCAGAGTTGGCTACTGTTTTATTTTATTTTATACAGTAGCGTTTTTGTTATAATTGTATTATAAGTTTTTCTTGATTTTTTGGAAATACATTTACGATACCCCCTGAGGCGCGGATAAAGTCTCTGATGTCTGTGTTATTTTACTTGACTTTTTACTGTTTTATACTCATATGAAATGTTTATAGACTTCAGGATTAGCAAGCAAAGGTTTTTGAATAAGACTTTTTAACAAAAAGAAATTAAGTAAATTATTTATTGTGTATACGCATATTAAAAATATATTAACTAACTGATGATTTATTTTAAAAAGGAAATAGAAATTATAACAACTTGAACATTGAAAATTTTACAGTTAATTATCTATTTTTCTTTGCAGATTTTTTTATACAAGTGGTAAGTATTTTTATTTCATTATTTACCGAATTGAAAACTATAAACTCAAACAAATGCTGACCCGCCCATTTTAGTAATTAACAAAATGTTAACAGCAATTTTTAATTCAAATGTCAATTTTAACAAATTAAATATTAATTTGAATATAATACCTAAATAATCATACAAACTACAACCATGCTGCAGCATGTGGCAAATATAATACGCCAAAAAAATAAACTAATAACAAACATCAATAAACTACAACAACAATCAGAGCAAAAAAAAAGGCTAATAACCAAAGTACAAAAACTTGTTAAAATCAAAAGCCAAATCAGCAACAAACAACAAAAAATGAACGAGCGTTCGTAGCACCCAACAAACTTCCAAAGAGTGAGTAAATTGAACAACAAAAATACATTTAATTTGTATTTATTGGCGATTTTTAACTATAAAAGAGCAAATAAATGTTGTAAAATCAAATGCAGCAGGAACGTCTCAAATCAATATTTAGTAGGAATCAGGGATGGCCATGTTCCTACAACTGGACTCTTTTTGTAAACAGGGATAAATTAATTAATTTTTTTTAATTTAATTAGAATATATCAAGATATCCCTTAGAACGAACAAAAGATCAAATTAAATCGACCAGAACACCTGAATGAAATCCCCCGAAACAAATTTTGGGTGTTTTATAAATGTCAAAAGACCCAAAATATTTGTTTAGCAAATTGTTCAGGTATTTCAACGTGATTATTTTTCGAACTAAATTGGTTATTAATCTAAAGTGATTATTTTAAAGTTCGTAACGTTTTTTAGTCGGAAAAATCAATATTCCTACACGGCATAACAGAAAAGCTACGAACTTTAGAATTATTATTTATTTATTTTTGATTCTCTGTGTATTTTCTGGTTAAAGTTTTTATTTCCTCAGTAAAAATTTTCAGGCAATGACACGGTTTCATTACACTTTCTGAACAGTTTTATTGCATACATGAAATTGTTCAACCTCTATTCTTCATATGTATATGTTATGCAGACAACGCGACTAGTCCAAACACGCATGTAAAGTATACTCCATAAAGGACTAGGACTATTCCAAAAGTAACCCAAATGTATATAGAAACATGGTCTATTTAACATTAAGATGTCCTAGGGCTGGACCATATAGTCCAGGTTTGCATTACATCGGACTAACCCAAAAACTAATCCATGTCTTTAGGATATGGATGAGTACGATCGTGAAAAAACGAACAATTGTCATATAGCAGTAAGCTCTTGTTTGCAAATGACATATTTCATGACTGCATTACGAGTACATAGGACCATGTTGTAACTAGTCCGTTTCAGCTATAATATTATCTGCAGGGAAGTCATGAGATTTGTTCCGGCGTACCGTATACGATTTGTCAAAAATAAATAACTCAACAGAAATACATACAAAGCTACATACATAATATAATGAAAATATTTCATATATCCAACATATTTATTATTCTTTATATAAATCACACTTATGGCTCTGAAATGTAGAAAGCAGGACGAGCTACCAGTTCTGTATTTTTCATTGATGGAGAAATTCGCAAACTTCATGTGCTTTTTATCAATTAAGTTTGTCGAATCAAATAATAGTCTGTAAGCTGGTCACATTATCTACTTAAAATAATGATATTTTTATGCTTCATATAATTCAAAAGATCAATATAATTGAACAAATGAAATAGTTTTGTAAATTGAATGAATAAAATATCATTATTTAGAAGAAATATTTTCATTAAATATATGAATCAATTTCATTTATAATACGTAATATTATCACTGAATCAATGAAAAGATTACATATCACTCATGAGGCTGTTTCATTGAACTAACGAAATAGTTTCATTCCATTTATCACACAGCTACCCAAGTGAAGTCCATAAATAAAATGAAACATTTTTCATTGATCCAATGAAGTGCTGCATTAGATCGCTTTTATTGACAAATTTCTTTGATAAAATGTAAAAACTCATTGTCTAAATAAAGGGGGTTTGTTTCAGTGTAGCCTCCCATGAAACCTTGCATGAGAAAACCATCAAGCCCGTCCAAAGTACAGTTAGGCTATGATTCATGGACATTGAACATATACCGCAGTTGCATGATCAATCATTTTACGCTGTCAAAAATGTATTTATTATTCATATTACCTTTTTAAGTGTTAGTACAGTTCTTAACAATAAAGTACCAAATTTCTAGATTCATTGTTACAAAATGTTGTTTTCAAATATCATTCCTAATAGACAAACATTAGTGGATAAGCATGGGTGTTCGCTCACACACACACATACAGGCAGATATAATCTTATGTTGTATAAAGTGGATACGAGTGCGAATATCAAACAATTTTTATCAGAACATTAAATCGAGTTTACGATGCAATTTTGTAGCGAATTAAATGCAATTTGTGAAATTAATTTACGAACATTTGCACTTAAATACCAAAACTAATAGATAGAAAATGTAGATAAATGCTTTTCATGGTTTTCATGTTGGTATTGTTGTTATTGCTGCTCTTGCAAGGAGTATTGGGAATGTAACTGGCACAAGTCCATACTCTTCGTTATGGGTGCTGGTGGTCTTCACACATTTTGGAAGCTTTGTTATGTTGCATAATTAAACCTGCCTTCTTTTCTTGTTCTTGTTGTTGTTGCTATCTTATCAGCTAACATAACATGATCATCAATTTTTTTTCGCTGTGTTTATTATTGTTGTTAGTTACATAAAAATAATTCACTAATCTCTCTTATAACAGATATGGTTTCGAAATTAGAACAAAAAATTTTAAGAATTTCATAAATAAATAGCTTCTCGTATGTTGCGATAATAAGGCGATTTATATTTTTTGTTTAGTTTTGTCGAAGACAGCATACAATATTTTTATAAAATGTTGCATTAAAATATTTGATTGTCACTTAAGATAATATGAAAATCCATAAAGATGTAATGAATTAAAACATATTTTCAACACAATGAAAAAATTGAGCACAGACACCAATTTTGTTACACTCAGAGAAAGCGGCGCAAGAGGACTTGTTTATTATTTGATTTTTAGTGTCTCTTTATAGTTAATAACATAGTTATTGTTCTATCTTTGGTTGTGCCAAATGAACATTTTTTGGGAGTTCGAGTTCGATAACAGAGACATTTTTTAAAAACCATTTAATATTTTATATGGTGTATGAAAGAGTACAAGCCATTTAGCACATATCATATGAAAAATGGAAACTAACCGGTCGTGTTGGAATTCGAACGATCTCCAAAAGCTAAGAATTACGTCAAATATTTTAGTCCTGAAAAAAAAATTGCAACTGTTTCCAAAATTATAACAATAAACACATTAAAATTACTTTGCTCAAGCGATGCAAAATTGTCTACAGTACAAGACTATCAGAGTTAAAAGTTGCCACAAAGTTGAGCCGCTTTTTAAGGTTGAAAACTGGAAAAATGTGCAAAAGTTTACAGGCACTTTATACCTAATTAAAAATTATTTCTTTAATAAATAACTAACTAGAAATTATAAAATTAAAAAAAAATTAAAGAATTCGAATTGAAAAATTAAAATACGTAAGTTCTATGAAGAAAATTTGAAATTTGTTTGTAATATTTTTATTTTTAAGTTTTCAAACCTCAATTTATTAAAGAACTTAGCAAGGATGATTCTATGTTTTGCTTGGACATCTTGAAAGAAAAAACTGCTTGAGCATATATTTACAGTATAACTGCATGAATTAGTAGCAACTTTAAACGCTTATAGCTCACAAAACACTGAAGCGTTTTCAACAAAATATAGATTGTGCACGTTTGTGAATAAATATCTTTAAAATGATATAAGTTTTGTCAAAATCGGCTGTATAATATGAGCGTAAAAGGGATCTAAAAAATGTGCTAGATAAATGTCATTGGTTAAACCGCCATTAATAGTTAACTAATAACTGTGAATTTAAGCCTTAAGAATTAAGCTAACTGTTTGCAACTGAAAAGAGGGGTTGCTTGCATCAAAAAATTCAAATTCTGAAGTGAACACCTTTAATTTTGTTTTTTAAATCAAACGTATTATCTTAACTTCAGATTTGAAAACTATATATACGAGTGAAAATATGTGTATATTTGTGAATTTGTTTTTCTTAATCGGAAGGCCAATTAAAAAAAATATTAAATTTTTTTCTTTCTCTGTTTTTCTACACTCAAAAGAAAATTCAATCCATCCGTACTTAAATCACTCCCAAGCGTTGTTAAAAGTACGGTAATCCGAGATTTAGTAAAATCAAGTACAGAAAAATTGTTTTAAGTAAGGGCGGATTCAAATGCTCAATTTAATTTAAGATTTTTTTTTTTTAGTTGATTCAAGATTTTTTCACGTGATTAAAGAATTTTGTACTCATTTTAAGAAACTCCACGATTGGTTACCTAAAGTAATTCCGTTTTCGGCTTGGTTAAAGAACATTTTATTATTATTTGTACCAAAAATTTTGAGTACGATTCGTACTCAAAGTAAGTAGAAAATACTTGAATTTAGTACGGCGTTTTTCTTTCTGTGTATTAACTTTGTATACAATTTTTTAAAATTGCGATTTTTAATTAAATATTTATATATTTTTTTGGGGAACAATTGTTTTTAGTGGAAATTTCTTTTAGTGATTTTAAAATTTTTGTTGAATTTTACTTTTTTTTGTTGAAATATCGGTTTTAAATGAACTTGCTGAAATAAAGAAATAATTTATTTTTTTGCTAAATTTTATTTGCATTTTTATTATAAAGTTTTATGTGAAATTTCGATTTTATTTGTTTGTAACTTTTCGATATTTGGGAATTTTTAATTGTTTGATTAATCTTAAACTTTTGTTGAGCTTTTTTGTTGATAAATTTTCAAAAAATTTTATTTAATTTTCATTAGATATTTTTGACTAAAAAATATTTAAGTGTAAAAAATTTAAGTCACATGTCACACAATTTTGTCCATTCAAACAAAAAACACGCGTACATACCACAAGTATATGTATAAGTATGTATGTATGTTCCATTCGTATATATATATGTGTATATAGTTGGTTATAAATCTGATCTTATCTTGAGGTAATATTAAGCCGCCCATCATTAATACTTTACAGTCAGGGCATTCAATATGATCGTTATGTGTTGGTGTCTAAATGCATTAAATAAAAGCCCTGTTATAAAATGCAGATCGATTGATCGGCAGGCAGACAAACAAACATACATACGAACAAACAGGCAAATAGACTGGCGTACAGACAGGCCGACATATCGATATGCACATTTTGCTTTAACAAATTCAGAAAATAAAGGTGACAATATCGGTTTTTTTTGGTTTTTTCTCTTCAATATATTAAATTTTTTTGTTAGCTGTTGTATTGTTGTTATTATACTGTGTAATATTTGTGGCACAAGCCTTAGTTATGTTGTTGTTGTTGTTGTTTTTCAATAAAACCTTATGCCTGTAAAAGTTTCCAATTGATTGGCGCTTTTTATTGGTAAAAGTTGGGATTCCTTTTAATTTAATTTTTTCTTCGTTCTGTAAAAAGACGTCACTCTGTCTGTTCTCGTCTCTACATTTTGTTGTTGCTGACCTTTTTTTATTGAAATTTAAATTTCTTTTGTTGTTACCTGTATCTCGAAAAGGAATTCTTTGTGATATAACGTGTTTTTTTTTTGTTACTGGTATTGGTTTTGTTGTTGTTTTTCATCTTGCTAATTTCCATATTGTTTCATTTAAAATCGTATAAATAACACAAGTTAATTTCACATTCTCCTCGTATGAGTGCTGCTTTGAACGTATGTTCCTTTGATGTTTTTGAATGTTCTTTTTAATTTAAATTTTTATTTTAAAGAAAGAAAATATCTACAACAAAAACTGTATTATTGTTGTGATTATCGTTTAAATACACATAAAATTGATAAATTAGTTATGATGGCTCATTGTTGTGGAAATGTTATTTGAAATTAATTAAAAGACCCCACACGTTAAACACAGATTTTTCATCGAACACAACACACTTTTTTTTCGGCCTGTGGCCGTCATCTTACAATATTGAATTAAGTTGACTTGAAATGGTACAAAAACTTTAAAAAGGCGACAAATGTCTGATAACCCAAATATGTATGACTTTGACAAAAGTTAAATTGCTTTAAATAAAAGGTAATTTACAACTGATCAAGAAGCAAGAGATTCGCACTTAATTCGTTATTACAAAATAAGTTTGGAACAAGCACTTCAAAATTACTGTTCCAAAGAAATATTTGAGAGTCAATAATTGACTATAATCGTCAGCGTAATCGGTATTGATCTCAGCTTTGATTCGTGATCGTCACTTCATAATTTTATCATTTGTAATAAGCAAGGACTAAAGCCAAGTCTTATGCCCAGTTTTCGATTTCATATTCAAATACGAATTTAGATAATTTTAATTTTAATTTAAGTTGCAAATAAATACATTTTCGTGTTTTTAGTCATAAATAAATGTTTTTATTTAAATGCGATAAAAGTATGACAGCATCATAAAATTATCGACAGCTGTTTAATGAAAGTTGGTTTTATTTTTAACATTAAAAATAGTTTACAATAAATTAAGTTATGAAATAATAATATTGATAGAAGAAATTCAAATATAACGTTGATTTTTCAATGGCCACAAGTTTGTAGTTTACTTTGTAGCTTAAAACAGCGTAACTTAAATGAGCTTTAAGAGAACATGGTTGGTCATTTAAATATCATTTAAGTTTGTAATAAAAAACTAAATTTCTTATTTAAATAGAACTCAAAGATATATAACATTAAAATACGAAGTTAAAAACCTGTCATTAAAGTTTGTTTATAAATTTTGTTATAAATTTTATTGAATTGCATAATTTTGTGATGCCCAGCAAAAGCTTTGATGGCAGCGTATTGAGTTACAATGCTAAAAAGACAAGAAGTACGCTTCTTTACTTCTGCTTTGGTATTTACCTCATTGATTTCACGTGGCGATGCCATTGGAAGCCAGTAGTTACCACCTTGGCTTCCAAATAATAAGTTGATAATGTCATCATTTAGAAGTCATTGAATACACAAAACACTGCATATAAAAATTATAGGCATCGAGCTCGTGGCTATGAAGGGATTGTTGTGTTTGATGTCAAGTGTCTTACACACTGGTCTATTATTACAAAACTTGTTTGCGTCCGCCAAGGGTTGAACTGCCGAACATCTGTGTGCTAAGCGCATGATTCACTACTGTAATAAAAATTAACTTTGACAAGTTTTGTATGTTTTTGGTTTTTGATTAATGTAAAAAATTTTATTTACACAATTCTATATATCCCTGAAGAAGCCACACAAAGATGTGGCGAAATATCGATGTTTTTAATAAAACTTTTGTTAACGTTTTTTAAAAAAATTGACCTAGTGCTCAAAATAAATAAGATTAATTATATAGAAACTTCATTATACAAAAATTATAGATTTTTCTACACTTATTTAAAATAATCAAATATTTTAGTTTGGATTACAGACTTCCATTTCTCTTCCTTAACAAAATTTTTTAATTCGCTTACAGATTTAAATACAATAATGGGCACGTTATTGAAGAAACGCGTCCCAAGAGAAATGCTTCGCTGTCAAAATTATTATTGATGGGAATTTCTATTTTTTGCTATTCTCATTTTCATATTTTTGATCCCGTTATATACGACTTTCTTCTCCGTACACAAATAATTCATAATATGTAGACAAAAGCGAATTTGAGTAAAAATTACATCTGCAAAATCTATTCATTGTAAAGAAAAATACACTGCACGGTGGTCAATTCCGGCAAAAAATCCATAACTTCTTTATTTCTTCATTATTTGTATTACCAATAACAAAACCGATCGATGGATAAATATTTCGATGTTCAAATACAGGGTTTGGCCACAAAAAACATGGACGTTATAAAAGTATAAAAAAATTGCATGTAGATAATGTAAGTGCCTGAAATTTGGTTCAAAAATAAAGGATAACATAAGTGATCTAAAAAAATGGGTATTCAAATTTTGGAGTATATATACAGGGTTTGGCCAAAAAATCATGGACGTTTTAAAAGTATCGAAAAATATAGGTTATTCATATAAATGTCTGAAATTTCGTATGTAAGTTAAGAACAACACACATGATACATCGCAAAAAATATTAGAAATTGCATACAGATTTGGGCCAAATAAACATTAAAAGTATCGAAAGAAGTATGTAATTTATGCAAAAGATGAAGGCACTGAAATCGTTCTGGTTATTGGAATGGCACGTAATTGCAGCTGAAATTTATAGTATTTACTTTGATACTTACTTTTGATATGTAATTTACACTTAACCTCTAATAGCCTCTTTTAATTTTTTTCTGCCCTTTCAAACTTTTCTTGTTTACTTTCTATAGATTTAAAACTAGTTCCCAATCACTTCACATTTATAAAAAAAGAACACGCAAAAACTCAGTAACAACCACGTAGAATGGTTAACTTCTAACTCATTTATTAAAAAGCATGTGCTAATTTGCAAAAAAAAAAACTTTAAAGAAAAAAGCACAGCCTACTTCGATTCAAAAGTAAAAATTCACATTTTTCAAATATTAAAATGTGAAGAAAAATCTTTAGACTTTGCAGCACTATAAATAGCCATATAGTTACTTTATAACCAAAATAACAATGATACTAAATATTTTGAAGTGTTAGGAAAAATTTACCATCAAAATTTTATATACTAAATAAAAAAAAACATTTTTGGCCGGAATTTTCCACCGTGTACTGCATGGAAATTCATTTTAAGGAGATCAAAATACTCTAAATTTCACTATAGAGAAATTCGAATCTATATTAAAAACCGAAGAATTTACCAAGAAATAAATTTTAGTCGATCAATCAATTAATTGATATATATTTAGCGATTATTCTTTAATCCAATTTTCTTGTTTTCAATAACAGTAAACATTTATTCGATTAATCGAACCACTATTAATCAATTGGATGATCCAGAAACTTACATACATAAATAGACTACTTTAATTAATATATGTACAGCAAACAACATATTGAATTCAGAAGAGTTTGTTTATATACATTTGGGATCTAGCGATGACCGTTCGTATACTCGACCTTATTTAAAAACAAGAACTTCAGATTTACTTTATTATTAAATCACGAAACTTTCACAAATTTTAGTTAAAGCCTTTCAAAATGGCCGTATAAAGTTATCAAGAATGGATAATTTGTATACATGTTTATACAGAAAGCTATAAATGCAATTTAAACAAGATTTAAAATAGTAAGGATCGTTAAATCATCATGTTTGTATCAAATTTGTAAGCATTTCGCTAATACGTATTGAATTACTTTTGTGTTCTTATTGCATTAAATTCTCATTTAAAACAAATGATGAAAAATATTTAATTTTTACAATGTTGATGCAATGAATTATAATACAACGAAGTAATAATATTGTAAATGTAAAAATAATACAAATCCATATAACAACAATAATTATTATTGAAATATAATTGTAATGTAATCGACTTGTAAATTACACAATATTTCATTTAAAAATACTCACACAAAGACAATTTGAGACACAAACGTATGCATGCATACACACATATAAATACATACATATGTAGAGTAGAATCAGACAAAGAACATGATTCCATTTGCATATCATTACCATGTAATGAGTATGACAGTTTGTGTGAGTGTGAGTTAGTGAACACAGGCAGCATCAAATACATAATAAATTGCTTTCCTTCAATCGTTAAAAACGAATTTTATATGCACTCTATTTATTTAGAACGATTTTTTCAGATAAGAAGCAAATTCCACATGAATAAGGATGAATATTAATATGTTTTAGAATAGAAATACAAAATTGTCACAATTGTTACAATAAGAAAATATAAAATATTGAAACTTTCAAATTACATTTCAAGAAATATTTGTCATACTTACAAAATCATCGATGAATCTAATAGTCCTATTTACTAAATCCAAGTGCATATAAAGTCTACACATAATTCATAGATAAGGACTAATACAAAGCATTCAAAAGTAAGGTTTCTAAGAGATCTGTGCGAATGGGTGGGTATATCGCACATCAAGCGTGAACCCATTTTGAGCTTTTTGGAGAGATCGATTTTTTTAAGTCACCGCATAGAAGCAATAGATATTTGAGGGGGTAAATATTCTTCCCTGCCCCCCTAAAATCTGCGCTTGCTGCACATGTACTCGTATAGTGTAAACTATTCAGGTTAACAATTCGATTATGAGCCGATTTGGAACATTTTTTATTTATATGGCAGAGCTTACTTCCAGATGGGTCCGTCCCGTTTTTTAATTTTATATTTCGGATTAAATGTCAGTCGGTCCGTTTGTATGGCCGTTCCCCTATTTCGAAACCTGTTTCTTGAAAGAATTATTAATTTAGAATTTTTTCAATGAAAAATATCATACGTGCCAATTAATTTTACAAACCTATTTCCTCCCATATTCGCGTAACTGCCAATTTCAATAGCGCTTAAGTTTCTCAATCGATGTAAAAACATTAAAAGTTAGGTTGTTGCGGAAACCGAGTCGCAAATTTGCTTGAGGACTAACTACTTTCTTTCTCCAAATATTTATCTATCCGATTTAAGGACTAAAGGCAAATTGAATTAAAAATTTAATAAGCTCAATCATCAACGAAATATTTTTTAATCCAAATATAACAAGGTTTCACGAAAAAAATATATTTG
Organism: Gymnocheta viridis; assembly: GCA_956483585.1. Classification (NCBI taxonomy): domain Eukaryota; kingdom Metazoa; phylum Arthropoda; class Insecta; order Diptera; family Tachinidae; genus Gymnocheta; species Gymnocheta viridis. The sequence goes on from OY101441.1 coordinate 41,395,937, forward strand.
TACTCCAATTTTTCTGCAAGATTACCAACAACATGTCATGTATTTTCTTATATTCTTTGAATGGCGTTGAACTAAAACCCAACTCAAAACGTAATAAATAGCCTTACATTTATTAGAGCAACATTTGCTATAAGTGACGCTTTTTTTGTAGATAAGTTGCGTTAACTAAATGAACAATCTTAACAGTTTGTGAGTTGTAATAATCGAGTGCACGCATTAACCGATTGTTTCGTTGAGCGATGTTGCACTGTATTTCTATCATAAAAACTAATAGCAAAAATTTGTGTTTTCTTTTAGCCTTCATATTAACTGCATGGGCACGATGTCGAACGATATCGTTGTTTTGTGCAAATAACATTTAAAACAAAAACAACATACAGTCGAATTTCTCTATAGTGAACTTTTATGCAATGAAGCTCTCCCTACTATGAATTCATTTCAAGTGTATTTTCATTTCCTTATAATTAATTTCCATATAGTGAATTTTTCTTTAATGAAGCAATTTTTCAGATGCAAATTTGAGTTTCTAGCGCGTTTGTCTCCATATAATAGCCATACCTAAATTAGAGCGTTGATCGTTACGTTAGCAACAGGGTACGGATATTCAGTACATTCAGAGTAAAATTTTTTCTCAGAATACATTGTAAATACGTACCCTGTTGCTAACGCGGCTCTCAACGCTCTTATTTAGGTATGGATGTAATGAATTATTTCAAAAAAGCTTCCGTTACGCATACTAACAACACTGTGTGACAAGAATAAAGTAATATAAATAGGGGATTCCCAAAAGACGAAAAAAACATAACAATGAAAAGAAACAAAGTCCCATCACTAACAATTTAGACAGTAGTTGTACGTGTTTAGTGAACAAAAATTACTAAGCGAAGTAGGATTTCTTTTGAAAAAAAAAAATTATTATTAATTAGTAAAATTGCAGATGAAGGAAAAAAGGGATATAGGAGTTCTTCCCAGTACTTTATCAAATATTTAAAAAAAACAATGCATTAAAATAAAAATGCAAAAAATATAAGTTCTGTATAATGAAGTTTCTATATAATGAAGCGATTTTCTGGTCTCTTGCAGATTCATTATAGGGAAGTTCGACTGTATTAGCAATTGTTTTTTGTTTATAATGTAATTTCACAAAAGAACGATATCGTTCGACATCATGGGCCAGGCAGTAAGACTGTCGCCCACACATACACATTTAGCACAAAATATCAGCCATTGGTCTAGCTCCCAAGAATGCTAATAAAGGGAAACAAATCTTAAATTTTGCCTAAAAGATCAGAACGCAAAATTTTGAAACACCCCATTTGCAGGGAATTAATGAAGTTAGAGCATTGATTTTTTGAATTTTCATATTTCTCTCGAGTGTTTATTTCTATATAAGATATTTTATTTTAAAATCGACGGTCACGATTTTACTTCCCGGATATAAAAATAAAATCAAGTATTTTCGCACCAATTATTTCAATAAATTTGAAACTTAAAAAAATTCTTGTTTTAATAAATAATAAAATTGCGTTCAAAGACTAAATTGTTTTATTATTAAGTAAAACAGTAACGAAAAATTAAAAACATAAAATTTAACAGTCGTTGCTTAACAAATAAATGATTTCTCCTATACAATTTCAAAATGCCTGTATTAGTTACAGTCCTTACTTATTCAAATAATAATCATCATCTGTAAATATATACATACTCGTATGTATATATTGATGTAGATATACGAATACAATAAATACTTGTATGAATGAACCCATGTTGTCACTTATTTACAGTGATATAAATTTATTTTTATTTAAATTCTTTTTTCATTTTAATTTGATCACGCTTGTAAAAATGTTATTACAAAGATAGATGGAAGTGCTTGTAGATACGATTATATGAAAATTCTGCAATTTTTTTTTGCATTAATAATTGAGAGGAAGGGGGCCAAAAATAAGTAATAAGTGAAATAAGGAGGATGTTTGTCTTAATGCGCAAATTTTTCTTTTTATCAAAATATTATGAAAAAGAGAAAGGGAAAGATGGAGCTTGTTCAATTATTTTATGGCATGTATTCGATTATCTGTCATGTAATGAATAAATAAAAGTGTTTACGTACCCCTGTAATGGATGCTCAAACGAATCAAAATATGTAATGCAATCATACTTTGCAGCAAATTAAAAATATCGATGTTTAAGGAATATTTCCTTATTCCAAAATGGCATAAAGCATCTGAATTAAATATAACTATCGCTTAGTATTCCTTCATGACAGGGAGAAGTCTAATTCGAAGTTTTAATATAAGTGTATCATGATATACGCCTTGGAAATATCTAGTGTCACCGATTCACTTGCGTTAAAATAGTTTATTGTATAGTGAAGGATATAGAAGAGAAGTATGGTCATTGATACGTTTTCAAGTACAGTCAGCGGCTAATTGCTTTCCAGCAAACCGTTCAATAGTTTAGCCTAACATATTTTATCATCCTAATAGATATAATCATTAGCAGAAAAGCTAATCTATCATCGGTGGTATCGAAAATGTTCTATAAACATATATTATGCTCATACATATGTATTGGAGCTACTCAGATAAAATGCCAGAATGCCTTCAAAAAAGGCGCCCCTCGAAAAAAAAATCATAATATATTTCACATTTGCAATCTGACTGGAATATAAATAAATGTATAATAACAATTCATTGAAACGGAAAAGGAAATAAAATCTCTCATAAATATACTCTAACAATTTAACATTTATAAGATGGTAGAATAATAATCCGAACATACAAGACACCCATCCATCTACATATACAATCACTGATGCTCTAATTCATTCAAGTGTGCATTAAATCATCTACATCAACGTCATTATCAGCCAGCAGTCTCATGTTGTTCTCATCACCATTTGAATACTCAAAGTTAAACACACAAATCTACACGAGCTCTAAAGGTGTTGAAGCGTTGAAATGTTTTCAAAACATTTTTACCATCTCCCTTTATTTGTAGTGTAGGCCATTCATTCTTCATGTCCTACAGCCAAACAACCTCTATGGTAACGTCCAATATCCCTATTAGCAAATAGTGTGTGTGCGTATGTGTGTGTGTGTGTGGTTTCGTTTGCGTATGAGTGTTTGTAAGTCTGTTTAAAACTTGATTTAATTCTCTTCAGAGCTAAAAGTGTAAAATTTGTAGAATTTGTGGAGTGGAAATTGCTCCTCTATCTGTGTGCTCTTGGTGTACTTGTGTGTATGCATATAGTTGTTGGCCCTGTTTTACTGTTGAATGTCTTCATAACTATTCTGTATGAATGTGTGGTTGTGTGTATGTGCGTTAGTATGCGTGATTATTTGCATTTCGTTGTAATAATAACTGGAAAATTACATTTGCCTTTTGTATGCCACAATGATGAAATTGACTGATGTGTTTGAACAGTGTTACTTTACTCCCAGCAAACATGCAGTTTTGATCCGAAACTGAGAGTAATTTGAAATCGAAATCAATCTCAAATAAACGTTTGAATATTATTTGTTTCTCAAACCACTCTTAACAAAAAGGAATATTAAGTATTTATTCTCAAGTTAATACTTACTTTTACTTTTAAGCAGTAATTTTTTTTAATAATTTTTTACAATACTTTTGAGCACGACATGAAATCTTTAATAAACTTTTTAGTTTGAGAATTAAATAATGAAAAAGGAAAACATTTTAAGATGAATTTAATGCTATTTTAATGTTTGATAGTAATTAGAAACTAACATTTGGTATGATATTGAGAAAGTATAACACAGTAAACATATATTCTGAAATGCACATCGTTTTGGATTGAAATATGAATGTCAAGCTTATGTCTTGAAAGCACTTGTGATAACGTTTGTTATCAAAGGATTTAACCATCATATTGCAAACGTTTGAATTTGTGTGTGTTGGGTGGGACTCACTCGAGTATCTTTACGAATGTGTGTTTGTATTTCAACTACTTTATATTCATGGATTGGGAATTTACAAAACACTACGCAATTTTTGATTGGTTTTTATTCCATTTTTTTAATCTGTGATATTTTACATATACTGTTTTGCTTTTTGTTCTTGTCTGTTGGGAGTGTAAATGTGTAAATAATTTATGTATGTGGGAAAATCACAAAAATTTTCCAATTTAAAATTATGCACATTTCTGTTTTGAATTTTGTGAAAATTATAAGAAATAAATTTGCTTGTATTTATGTGACTGGGCTTATAATTCAGAATTAAAGCATGTTTTAATGGTTCAAACAAATATTTTAAGCGATCAAATGTCCATATGCACACATTCATACACATTTACATATACATATGTGTATATACATACATGAATATACATATATGTACATGCATATATGTACATATCGCTCTTTTATTGCAACGTAGTCATATCTCAAAAAACTCGTTCGTCATAAAACGAGTTTAAAGTTTTTAATTTACACACACATTAATGCAAAAATAAAAAAGTTTTCTCCTCTCAAGAGGTGAGAGAACAAGATATTTTGTATGAATTACACACGATGAAGAATGATACGATGAATTTCTGCATTCTTAATTAAAAAATCACGTTTTTTGAGATATGACTACGTTGCAATAAAGAAGCGATATATTATCAAAAACGCTTTTGCTTCAAACATTTAAAACTCTCGCTTTTGTAACATTTATATTAATTTAAAAAAGCAATTTAACAAAATAAAAAATTTAGCAGAATAAAATTAAAAAATAAAAAGAAAAATAATAAAATAAAATGGAACAAAATGAAATAAAATATAATTAAACTGTCAAATGCCATATAAAATAAAAAGAAACATTGTTCTTCCTCTGTCAAACTCCATATATGGTGGGCTCAGAGCTGAAGTGAACCAAGTTACAAAAAAATAATTCGAAGATATTTTGAGTTTCAATAAATGAACTGACATAAACTATTTTTATCAAATAATAAATAATTGCATACATTTACAAAATTCATTCCTATAATTACATCGTCCACATAAGAAAGTTCAAACATAGAAAAAGTAATTTCATATTATTTTCTACAAAAAAGAACGGCACAGAACGGTAACGAAAAGTAATAACTAATGAGGCCGTAATACTTCAATGCAGCAGTGCAACAAAAACAAACACGTACATGACATTTTATGAAACAAAGCTAGCAGTGATCATGTAAGAAGCTATTGCTTGTGTTCTGTTCTGGTGCCAAATTACGTCATTTAACATCGATTGAAATTTCAATAGAATTCAAATGGATATTTCTACCGATGTCGAATGTCTTAATTTTCCGCCTGAATTTACAAAAAATCGAAAACTCATAGTGAAGTAAATTAAGGAAAAATCCAAAGAATATTTATTTATGTAACTATGCTTCTTACTACAACAACAAAAACAACAGTCATTTTATTTCTGCTAGTTCTCCTAAATTGAAAATTCAAACACCAATTAATTCAGCAATTTTTTCTCTTTTCTTCTATTTTTTCACTTATTGAAAACTTTCTAACAGCACATACAATCAATATGAAGATATCAGCTATCGAAATACAGTGCGCTCGGGAAAACGTCAACTAATTGAAACCGCGAGTGTTGACGTTTAACAAATTGTTGACTTTTATGAATGTAGAAACTTTTAATAAAAAATATATTGATAGTGTGCTTTGAAACGTTTTTATTGACTATAAACTAAAACGAAACATAAACAAATACAAAAAAAGAACAAAAAAGGCTTTCAGCCTAACTAAAACTAAAGGAACACATTTTAAAAGAGATCACATTTCACATACACATACATACTTATGCATCTAAAAAATCACTAATTTTTTTCTCTTGTTTTTTCCTTTCCAATACTTGGAGGAGAGCTTTCTCTCGTAAACGTCTTAATACATTTAAGTAATTTTGCTCAACATTCTCGCATTAAGCTAAATTCTGAACTAATTTCATAAAATAAATGTGTGTGTGTGATCAAAACTGTGTATATTAACTCTTGCTAAATTCAAAATTTTGATTTATTTAAAGTTGACGTTTTAGAGCTTTGTGGTTTGGTTGACGTTTTAGAGTAGACAATGTAAAAAATTAAGGGTTTACGTTTTAGGACCTTGACGTACATATACTAGTGTTGACGTTTTCCCGACTGCACTGTATAGCTCGTTTATAAAATGAAGTTGAAAAAGACGTAATTAAAAATTTAGGATTTTATTAAAAGCGTCGCTCTAATATTTTGCACTCTAGATCTGCTCAAAATTTTCTTTCTGTTGAGTACAAATATTTCGGTGTTGAAAACTTTATGTATGCAGCTTTGTACTCACAAATTCGGCACGTGATCAAAATTTTGCCATTTAAGCATTTTGAAAATAAGCAGGATAAAATTCAATTTGACAAAGCTTGAAACATCTCTGAAAAACTAGCAGTTAATCCTAAATCGTACAACAAAATTATTTTGTGAAAATATTTTTTTGTAGTTTTTGATTTAAAAATCCTGTGCAGAAAAATTGGGAAACAAAAGAAACAAAAGGCCATGAAGCTAAAACATACATAAATATCCGGACTAAAAGCTGTTGGCGAAATATTTAAAAACAATATTAAGATATTATACGTTTAGTGACGGTATGATTTATGAAAAACTAAAAAATATTTTATTTTGTTGTGAAATTTAAAATTTTAACGCTACATGAATATCAAAAAAAATATTGTTTGTAAAAAAGTTTTCCGGCAGGAGTAAAACAATAGTTTTAGGCTATACAAACATATTCTTAAAATAAAGTTTCTTCGTGACATGAAACAACGCCCAAATGAAATAATTGTATATATGTGTGTATTTTGTTAGGAGTTATTTTATGTCGCTGTTTATTAAATTCGAATTTATTCTAAGGTAGTGATAGGGCTGCCGAAAATTCGTCAAATTTTGGAAATAAAAACGTAAATATCGTTAATATTTAAAAAAAAATCGTCATAAATCGTCACACACAAATCTTTTGTTTTATACAACAACCAATAGTATTTTATATAACTAAAACAAATCTTTCTTTTGAAAATTAACAATTCAACGGATTTATTAAGAACTTGAAACACAAAATAATGGAAAACCCAACAATATCTTAAACATGTTCGGTCAATTCAAAGCAAGATTTGAACAGATTTTATGTCGAAACAGTTAATACATTTTCCAAAATAAACGTAAATTTCTTATCTGATATGTTTTATATTTTAGTTCAATACTCATTTCAATAATAAACATTAATTATTAAACACGAAGGCCCCCGTCATAAACTCCATGCTTAGATTGTCGCAGGTGGTTGAATGCTAAGAAAGTTAACTACAAAAGACAAAAACTAAGTAAACAAAAATGGAAATTAGCTTGATCTCAGCAGCCAATGGTTCTGGAAAAAGCGGGAGAGTATAGGATATATAGAATAATTAACCATCAGAGATAGAAATTTCGTACTAACCGAAATTGATTTAACTTTTAAAAATCAATAAATTTAACTTTTCGTATTCTGTTCTGCCGTGTAAGTTGAAATTAATTACTGTTAAAATTTTTCCCTTGTTACTTTGGAATATTGTCTCATATCCACTTCTTTCTGACCAAAAATTTTAAGAACTTTAGCCAAAATAATATTCACTTTGGATTAAAAAAAAACACTTTCGTATTATAATTCGTTAAATAATACGGTTAAACAGTTGATATTCCTAATCACTAGTAGCCACCGCCAAAAGTGATAAAATCGAACAAAGAACGCTGATGAGATGGTGTAGCGACCTCGAAATCAGTACTGTTCCGTTCTACTAATCTGATGAACAGTACATTGTTCCAAATAGTACCTCTCTTAATAAAATAATGAATTTATCCAAAAACAATTTCTTAAAAATTAAAAAGAAATGAGTAAACTCAGATTTGAGCTTAAGCCAAAAATGAAAGGAATTTAATATTGTTTTCTATCGAGATTGACATTTTCCCACACGAAGAGGTATGTTGAGCAAAAAGTAGTGAAGTCAAAAAAATCTTCAATGTATAAGGGTAACTAAACAAAAATCGTGCTTTTGTAAAATTCGCTCTAAAAAGAAGTCAAAATGACGTAAAATCGTAACTTTTGACACCCCTGGGAGGTGAACTTAATTTAAAGGCATTTGATTGACACTGTGTATAGAGAGCAACATTTGTTGGTAAGGCAGTTGCGAAAATAGAAAAAGGTGAAAAGTTTTTGCTACTCAATTGGTTAATAACTTAACTAGTTCCAGCCAGGTCAACCACCATATCGTAGTGAGAATAGAGGTGAATTATTTTGTGCTACCCAATGTATTTTTTATGAACAAGTGGCAATATTTTACCTAGGAAATAGTGTTGTTAACGATATTACCGTCAGGCCCACGATGTCACACGTATTCGTTCTTTCGTGCAATTACATTTAAACAAACACAAATTCTAAATGTTGTTTTTGTTTCAAATGTAATTGTAGGAAAGAACGAATAAGTGTGACATGGTGGACCTGGCAGTTAATCTAAACATATTAACAAGCAGTTTGTTAGCCGTATCTAAAACAAAGCAATAGGTAATTTTAATTAGCTTGCTTTCAGCCTCGATTTTTAGTTTATTCTAGAGTACAATGTGGGTTTTGAAAATATTTGTAAACAAAATTGGTTAAAATATAAATATATAATTTATGAAAGTATTTCCGTTTTCAACAATCTTAAGAATCATATATTTGATTATGATTTTGTTATCACAATTATACAATGGTCACATTTGAGGTTTTAAGCGCGTTTAAGCAAAATGATTAAAAATATAATCAAAGTCGGTTAGATTACCATTTGAGATAATTAATTGATATTTTAACAGCTGACTTATTGTACTAAACATGATATTTGTGATTCTTAATATTGTTGAGCACAGAAAGAAATACTTTTATATTTATACTTTCACCAATATTATATACAAATGTGTATTTTTATATTATCTTCAGCAAATGCAGCATTGTTCTATTAACGTTTTTAGTGTTGACTTTTGACTATTCAACACTGCTAGATAATTTATCACCTGAGTACTCGATACTACTTCATACTTTTTTTCATTTCAAAAAAGAGATATTTAAGTTTAAAGTTCGATTTTATTATTAAACGTACGTCATAACAATTCATGTATTAGCGAATTCTATAATGCATTTAGAATATCAAACTAAACGACCGGACTTAATAACTATTGCAAAAAATTTAAAAGCTCTAAACTTGCTTCTAAACCGAGTTGTATTAAGTCAAAATTTTTTGTATTTATGTTGGAAAATACAACTCTGAAGGTGTTTTCTTTCAGTATTGCGTATCGAGAAACTTATACGGTACTAAGCACTCGGTGCATACATACTCAATACTTATGCAACACTAAGCATATTGTGTGGGCGGTGCTACATTCATTGATTCTATACCATAATCTGTATGAGGTATGTTCACGCGATTCTATGAGATCAATGAAATGATTAAGTTTTAATCGATCAATTTGAAGTAAACCATTTAAATGTATTGGAAAAACTTAAGAAGTTTAAATGATTAGCGCTTAATCACGGTTTAGATGTTTAACACGCCAAATGTGAACGTCGCTCCATTGCCATCACTGCAAAGAAGTAGAGTAAAAGAAGTGTAATAAGTGCCACTCCGCACAATTAACTTCGTCAAATACAAAAGAAAATACGATACACAATAAGCAAAGAAATAATAAAAAAAATTTTACAAATATGAAAATTGTCAGCAAACAAATAACTGTGATAGTGATATTAATAAATGCAATTAATTTATCTAATGGTAAGTACAAGAAAATTAAATTTGTGTCATATGAGAATCGAGTTTGTGTCTTGAACTCTTTTGTTTTTGTTTACGGCAACAACAAAAAACCTAAACTCTTTTTAATGGATGTGCAATTAGATTCTAATTTTTCCTTGGCTTAAAATAATTGTTTGAACTTTTTTCAGTTTCTGATTGCTATATTTACTTGGTATTTATTTTGTATTTAAATTCAATACATGACTAAGAGCTCATTAGGAAGGTTTTTTATTTCATGCTGCACGAAATACATATGTATGTATGTATGCATGTACATAAGTATGTATGTATGTATGTATGTAATCGAGTTTATTGAATAATTTCACTTTCCTTTTGAAGTATTGTTTTGAAAATTTATTATCAAAAGCAAAAGTATTTTAGCATAAAACTCGCTTAAAGCTTATGAAGAAATAACAAGGTGTGCTAAAACGATATTTAACTAAAATATCACAGAATTCTATTTATTTTGTATTAAATAATCAGACACACACACACACACAAAACTCGCAATACTTGTTTATTTAATTATTATTTACGCTTTAATTTGCTAATTAATTGGCTTTTTTTCTTTGGATGATAAAAAAATATATGTATAGCTTTACTAAGACGTTGTTATTCTTGTCGTTCACGAGGTGAACTGGGCAGCTGTAAAGACCCATTTACATTCAATGCTACTGATGTAGAAAGAGAACCGGGCCTAACGGCTATTCCTTGTGCTTCCGGCTGGTGTGGTAAAGTTATTGAGGGTGGCGGTGCTTATGCCGCGGATGGTAAGTTTTCCTTTTTTGTTTTATAATAAAGTTTAATTTTACAACTTAGTAAAAAGCTATAGGCAAATAAAATATACTTAATGGCTTAAGTACTTATTCTATTTGTGATCTTTCTACACAACGAGAATACTGTGCTGAAGAAATTGGGACAAACACAAACTTCGTTGTGTTCGGTTCAGCACATAATTCTTTATGTACAGTTTGTTAATTTACTACGCATGAATTAAAAAAAGAAGATTGCGCACTCAGCCCTACAAAAAAAATTTTCTACTGCACTTATACTTCACCATAAAATACAAAAGTGTTTGTTTTAAAAAGTGTAAGAGATTTTTGGCACAAAACTTCTAAACGGGTGCATGTAGTCACTAAATATGTTCCTAAAAAACTGAACATATAAATATGTATGTGAACATGAAAAAAGTACTGCAAAAATTATTTCCATTTTTTGTGGTACAACGGGAATTTGTAAATTAGGTAAATGCGTACAAATATTCATATGTATGTACATACATACATATGTATGTATGTGTGTAACGCGACTAGTCCAAACACGCATGTAAATTCTACTCCATAAAGGACTAGTCCAAAAGTAACCCAAATGTGTGAAGAAAACATGGTCTATTTAACATTACGATGTCCAAGGCTGGACCATATGGTCCAGGATTGCATTACATCGGACTAACCCAAAAACTACTCCATGTCATTAAAAATCGACCACTCACAAGAAGTTTGTTCGGCATGAGTACTATCGTGGAAGCACGTACAATTGTCGTATAGCAATAAGTTCTTGCTTGAAAATTACATACTCCATGACTGCATTACATCGGACCATGTTGTAAATAGTCCGTTTCAGCTATACTGGACCACGTAGTCCCATATTATCTGCAGGGTATGTACATACATATGTATGTACGTAACACAAAGCAATTGTTATTTTTTTGTCGCATTTATCATTTCTTTGCCAGTAATTAGTTTGTATATGCACGTACATTTCCAAATTATAATCTTTGGGTTTTATGTTTTTTCTATATGTTATAGTTTTTTGAAGGTTAATGCGTGTGGGTTTTTACAAGGCAATGAAATATGTAAAAAACGATAATAAAAAAGAATTTATTTGTAACAATTCAAAATTTTTAAATAACGTTATTTTTATGTGCTCCATTACTGCAAAATATTGAAATCATCATAAAATTCTTCATATGTACGTAGATATTTTTATAAAAGCGAATTTCATGTTCTAAAGGCTAAAATATAACGTATGTAGTACACAATCACTACATTTGTACTGTTTTACAACAACACATGTTTAAGTATGATTGTGCAGGAATCTAGCAATTAACATTATTTGTCACCAGACATTGTATAATGAACTTTATGTGCCGTCTGTTGACACTTGGAAATGTCTGAGACAATCAGCTTTCATTTAATTTTAATATCCATTTACAGTTGCAATTACAATTTGAAACTAAAATCAAAGGCAGATCAACAAGGTAGTAGCGATAGCACAGCTGATTTAACAGACTAAATGTCAATTGCGTGAAATGTTAGTTATTTTTACAACAAATTTTGTATTTTTGTAGAATCACTACTACCTGGTAAATCTGCCTGGTTAAAATCCCTACTTATGCTACACATTTATTATTTTCTATTTTTGTTCAGTGACTGCACGTCATCCAACCCAAGTGTGTAAGACATATTTAATCTCCATAATTAGATTTAACTGCAATCTACGAATTTTGCCAAAATAAATCTAGAGGATCTTATAAATTCGAATAAAAACCCATGCTTACAACAATTGTTTCGTTTTTCGAGATCAAATCGTAATCAGTAATTAATTAATCTTAAAAGGATTATTATTATATTTGTTTAGTAGTATTATCTGTATATATATATAACCAATCTATATTAATCATATTTGGGCCAATGGACTCGATTAAACTAATACACATTTAAATGAAATTTACAATTTGTAATCAGTTATAATTTCCCGTTTATTATTTTAGATTACGATCAAGCCATACAACGTATGTGCGTACAGCGAGGCCCCGATGACAACCAAGACCGCTGTGCTAACACAATATACAATTACAAAAAGGTCTACATGTGTTTTTGTCAAGGTGATTTATGCAATGGCAGTGAAACAATAAATAAATTACTATTTAAGGAAATCATAATAATTGGTGCGATAACCGTTTTACACAGATTTCTATGACTTTATAGCAGAAATTCGTTAACAAATCGATTACAAACTTTTAATGTTATGTTGTATAAAGAAGTTTTATAAATTAAATACAAATATATAGTTTCTTTTTTATTTTGTAATTAAATGTATATCTTTTATTGAATTGGAGATAGATATTTTAATTGAATTAACAAGTCAATAGAACAAAAAATAATAAGAAATTGTTCATAAACATGATGGGGTAATATTAAACTTTAATTATAATTAAAAAGTTTTAAGAACTAATTCAAACAAATATTTGAAAACATTGTATATTTCATACAAACTTTCAATAGCAAATTCTTGATCGTGAATTCGATTCTTAAAAAAATGTTCAATCAAAACTATAAGGAATACTAAAATAATATGTATTGTGTTTAAACTCTATGCGACAATAGAAAAAAATCTTAATTTCTAAAAATACATATTTGTTGTTAAATATAATTATTTTTAAGTTTATATTTATGATGAGAATTTAATCCAAATGTATGACGTCTTCGTCGTTGTCATTGGCAATATTAGAGGTAGCTGGTTGAGTTTTAAATGAATTAACAATTTTGAATAGTTTATGCATTTGTATTTTATAGGATTTGCCAGTTCTTTCTAAAATTTCTTGACGATCCTTTTCTTTAGCAATTTTCAATTCCAAATCTTCAGCACAACGTTGTAAATTTTGATTAAGCAAAAGTTCTGAAAAAGTAATAATATTAATACGTATTAATTGCTATGTCTTTATTAGTTTATTTTCTTCTTATTTTAATACTGTATACCTTTTTTTATGGCTTTATCGTGTTTTCTTTTACAACCTGGGCATTTTTTTAAGTCATTCAAATTATTTTTGGGATCATCTGTAATCATTGGATCATTTGTTTCACAATGACAGTGAGGATGATAGTAAAATTTACATTCTTCGCACTGTTCTAAATTTGAACCAGCCTTTAGACACTCATTGCATGAACGTTTCTCATCTGGAGACCTAGAGGCCGAACGTGAAGTTGGTGCTGAATTAATTGCAGTCACATTATCGGCACTTCGTCTTTTAGTACGTTTTGCTGGTAGGGACTTTTTCACCTGTGGCGACAACAAAAACGCTTTGCGTTTCTTTTTAGCATCTGGTTCATTCAAAGAACTGCTAGGATGATGCTATAATGAAAGAAAACATATTTTTAGTGTTTGCTTTATGCCTTTTTAGTAATTTCACATTCTAAGAAAATATTTGAAATAAAATTAAAATTCTTTGCCAATTTTGTCAATAACTAATTTACGTTATTTTCGTCAATATTACAAAAAAAATGTTTTAAACTCACCTCAATCCTGCCATAATGGTAATTATTATTTTGGACGCAACGCCTGCGTCTCTTGGAACGTCTTTGCTGCAACTGAGCGTGTAACTCTGGTGTAAACAAATCAAATAATCGCAAAAACATTTCTTGACCATACTCTTCGGCCTTAGTACGAGTCTCTTCAAATTCATCGGGCCAATAGTTATGTGGAGGTGTATGACCACGTTCCGGTGTACCTTCCTCAGATGATGAGCTTTGTCCAGGTGATTTTCGGGAGCCCGAAGCGGAGGCGGTAATAGCTGCAGCTGCTGCGGCAGCAATGGCAGCCCGAGAAGCTCTACTTTTCGTTAGAGTAGGCTTTTTAACAACATCTGTAACTGTCACAGATGATGATTGCGATGGTGGAGGCGGTGGTGGCGGTGCTGGAACTGCGACATTTGAAGGACCTCTAACTGCTGCTTGGGCTCTTTTTAAGGCTTGTCTTAAGTTCATACGACTCATTTTAACATTTGTAGATACTGGCAACTCTATTTCGATTGGTTTCTCCTCTTTTTTATCTTGATAAGGATCACTTGGAGATTTAACATGTTTTATAATATTCGGCTTCACATCCACCGCCATTAAGTCTTGGGCCACTCTTTGATTTAAAAATGTTTCCTCCTTTTTCTTTCTGTACAAATCACCCAACGTTTTGATCGGCTTATTAACACTTGGCTTAACATCCAACGACATCAAATCGTGTGTCATTCTTTGATTAAAAGGTTTTAAAAGGGATGGTTGACTTCCCGCCATATTGGCTTGCAAATTTTTTAATATACTTTCTCCAGTAAGAGCTGCTGCATTGCAATATTCTCTTTTGCGAGTACTGCCATAAGTTTTATGATATGATTGCTGTTCAATATTGTCCGCAACATCGTCATCATCTAAATCTATGATTTCCATAAAATTATTTGTTTGATCCTGATCTTTAGTGTCTCTTTGAACTTCAAAATATTTTTCGATTAATTTTTCCTCGCCATTACGGATCATGACGGTTGTAGGCATAATAATCAAACTCGTATCGTTGATCAGTGGTACTAGTTCTTTGGATATAAAGGCGTTAGTTGTATCGGCATCCGTTGGTATTTCATTTTTCTTTAACATTTTCATAAATTCATCTATAATGCGTCTAAGACGTAAAAATAGAAAATTTTGTTCAGCGTTTATTTCATAAATTTCCGACTCCAATTCATCAACAATGCGCTTCTTTTGCTCGGGGTCCTTAAAACGAGATGAAAAAAGTAAGGGGTGTTAAAAAATTTTTTTAGAATTAGGTAAAAATATCTATTAAAATGAAAGATGGTCACGTAATAAATCTACATATGTATGAATGTATATGACATATTTTTTAGTGCCACGCAATTATTCTAATTTTAAAATCATTGTGGAATCAAATATTCCGTGATTTTATTTGTGATCCTTAACAATTTAATACAGGAGACAATGCACTCACAAGAACTGGTCTAGGCTGCGGTTAATCAGATATCCCACTATACTCCGATAAATTTCAATCTACGAGAGGCCAGAGTTAGACATACACAGACATACTGATCTTCTTACAATTCTCATAATAAACTTGTAATTAGTTAAACTAACATAACCACTATTGACGTCAAAAACGTGTTCCGGTTCTATGAAAAAACGTCAAGATAGTGATTTGTTTACAACTAGAAATTGCCCTCTGAAAATTAGAATCATAGACTCTACATTGTTCTCATCGACCATTATTTACTGCTAGTAATAAGAATATTGTGATAGTCCCTTTTGGTCCCAGCTCACAATAGACAAACGAGGTAGCTATGCAAATTTTGGTATTATTATGCTGATAAAACACCTACAGATATGCACCAATATATGTATATATAGTATATGCACGGGTAGTTTCAAGACAGCTAACTAGATAGTCTAAAAGTTATCTTTCTAGTAAACGGAAATGTTAAGGTCATTTTTAGAGTAAAGAGTTTTTGCCTTCGGCCGTACTAAGGATTTTCTCCTCTCAGTATATCGAATAGTGGCTTCGCTGAGTGAAGATTTCTTTTCTTGTCTTGTCAGTTTCATCAGTTCATCTTTAAAAACACATTTAACTGCATATGCATGTACATACATATGTATGTACATACGTGTACAAATTTATAGTGTAGTATTACAGGGACGACAATTTTCCGAATATATTGGCGTACATATGCATAATTATGTATGTATGTATAACTAGGATAGTGTTTTTTATAGTTAAGTTTCGCACTCCTTCCTAACTCCAGTGCAGTTATATATATACATCTATTCATATATGTACATATAAAGAAAAATCCATGAAGTTGTTAATTAGGTGTATATCTGCATGTTTAACCCGATTAAAAGAAGATCATAGAACAAAAACATGTTGTATGTGTATACATACATAACTAAAAGGAATATGAGTACAGCACTGGAGAGGTAAGAACGTACATAAATACATGAACGTGATATTCAACTGCATATATGTATGTATATACATACATACATATGTATGTACATATATATGCACATATGAACGTATTGTACGATTGTGTGTATTTTAAATATATAAATTACATACATATGTATGTTTGAAAAAATGCAATAACGATGTTTTAAACGACATGTACATAAGTATATATGTACATACATATGTACATAGCAAACAATTTTCGTTTGAATTAATTAAACACTTTCTTTCTACAGTACGATACAAAAAAATTAAAAAGAAACACAAACTACCTTTAGAAACAATTAGTAAAAAATACTAAAATATAAAAATAAATAAAATGAAATGACTAAAAATAAAAAATATTACGACCTTAAACAATAAACAAAGCAACACAAAAAAATTTAACGGCCATGTACATTCATATGTATGTATGTACATATGTAGTTATACTGCACATAAGAAAGTGGGCGTAAAAATAGCATCCGGTGTAATTTGAACAAAAAAATGCAAATCAATTGATATTTTTAAAAAATATTTGATTTTACTTATGTGTATATATGATTATGTATATATAATTATTCATCCATACATATTGTACATACATACATAAGTATGTATGCATGTACAGATGCATATGTAAATCCATACATAAATACAATATTAATTAAGCTTAAGCTTTACTTTTAGAAAAATATTTGATTTGATTAATCTAACAGCAACGGCCATTTTGATATGCATAACCTAAAATTACTCTTTTTATGTTAAATATGCATAGATACTCATTTTTACCTATGGATACGTTTAAATTAACCCAGCGAAATTTTTTGTTAAAATCAAATGTACCTCATTAAAACGTCACACTAAATAGTTACAAAAATTAAGTCAAATTAACTTAATAATTTGTTTCTTTATACTATCAAAAACGTTTTTTTTTTAATTTCAGAATTTTTAGTACATCCCAATCACGCAACTACATATCACTATAATTGAAGGGGGAAAACTAATGATCATATGTTAACCCTAGTCTAAAGTTATCTTTGAAATTTTATAAAGTTCCGAAGCAAATTTAAGTTTAGGAAAATAAATGATCAATTTATAAAAAAATGTGAAATTTCAAAAATTTTTCGAATATGTACCTAATTTAAAAAATATATTTTTCTAATCTAATGTACATACTTTTAAGTGAACTGTTGAAGCACTATTATTGAGCTAAATTTCGAAATTGAGTTCTAAATTTTAAACGTATTCAAGAAATAACATTATTGGATTTTTTAGAAACTCAATCATTAGTTTCTATTAAAATATATGGAAATTCATTTTGGATCACACTTTAGTGAAACAACAATGGCAATCGCCGCGGATCAAGTTTTTTTAACAATTCGTCTGCAACAGAAACTAGCAATAATTGTTAATTGCGATAAACGAGAACTTTTTAGTAAATAAAAAGCTTAACGCTTCTTAATACATTCGAGTAATATAACACATTAGATTTGCTGGGTTATTTTGTTGTTCAGCAAAAAAAAAACGAAGATATGGAAAAAATCTGCGTAGTCTTTATATTTAAACATACACATGCATACATACATATGCATGTATGCATGTATGAATGCTGAAATATAAATTATACTTATTTTATAAAATATTGATCAAATTATTTTTGGTTCTTGTATTTTAAATAAGCTGCATACTTATTTAGACTAAATACGGGTATTTTAATTATGTACCTTTTTGCGATTTAGATGCAAACATTATAGTTGTGATGTGATTGAAAGTAAACTGAGGGAGGCTCTTTTATTATTCTCAAAAATCATATAACGATATTTTTATATTAAAGATACAATAAATAAAAATCTACGAACGTACTTGCAAACATACGAGTATGTACATACGTACATACATATGTGAGTACTATTTACCTTTAATACATTTCTTTATAAATGCAATTATGTTGAGCTCTCCAAACCATGTTACAAAAAAAAATTTGCTTTTCATCTTTTTTGAGGGCACTTAAAGTATGGTAATAAATTAAAGTTTGTTGTTATTGTATTTGGAGTCGAGTTCAGGACTTTTCCTTAAATAATTGCAAATGATTTCAACATTTTATGCAAATTGAATTTGATTACAATTAATGGATTTGTTTTGGAAACGCAAAGCTAAATGTTGAGAAATTTTATATGGAATTTGTCTTGTAATATGAACCTCCAGAATTCCATACAAAACTTCTCAACGCCTAATATTGTGTTTTATAAAATATGGCCCTAAAAGTTTAAATATAGGGAAGAGTGTGATTCAAATATTTAGTAAATTTATTATTCGAGATATGCATCGATATCTCATTTCAAACAAAACTTTTTGAAAGTATGATAAAAAAAATATATGTAAGTTACAAATCGAATTCTCAAGTAACAATAGTCCAATAATTTTCAATTGGGAGATGTGAAGGACAGATTAGATTACACAATTTTGTGGGACGAAATAACGAAAATCGTTTTCATTAATTGTAACTTCCGAGTGATTGCTAAATCGACTGTTTGAATCTATTAATTATTTTATATGAACTCACATAATGTGTGGATTCGTAAATGCATTAACTTTGTGCATTATATTCGCAAACTATTGCAACAGTGAACAAAATGTTGCCGCAGTTAAAGACACGTGTAGCAGCACTATCAATTGTTTGAAAAAATTTCCTAATGATACTATCCATCCACATAGTAAAAGTTTTTGAGCGTATATAATATTGCTATATGCCTAAAAGTAAGATTTTTGGAACAAAATGCTTAAATATTACAGTAGTAATCCGGTTTAACGAACATTAGTTTTAGCGAAAATTGCATTTCCTTATATCGCGAATAAAAGATAATTTAATGATCCAACGGAATTTAAATTGAATATGTCTGTACGAGTATGTGTTTAAAGGAAAATATATATGTTCATATGATATACAAATAATTAAGAATACAGTGTGTAGAAAAATATTCCGTTATCTTAAGTGCTGGGAGTTACTGGGAGTTATACAAAATGAAACTATTTTTACGCTGAAATTGCTTTCGCATCACAATAGAGAGTAAACCCCCTGTTTTCGTTAATTAGTTAATTTCATTGTGCTGTGGTGTAAACATTAAAAATGGGTAGAAGAAAGATATTATTTTTAAAAGATAAAATAAAAATTCTTAATGATCACTAAAGGTCCTGTGAGTATAAGACGTCAACAAAAAATATGGTTTACATAAAATAAGTGTACGATTTTAAAATCGAAAGAAAATCATTTAAAATATGTGGAGACAAATTCTGGATCTCGAAACAGAAAAGGGGACTTTCTTAGAACGGAGAATAAAATTTTATTGAAGGTTCCGGAGGCAACGCAATGCCTGTTTTTGGTACAATTTTATAACTTAAAACCGAAGATATTCATAGAAAACTGTACGGAGGAGAGTTTATTGCATATGTACTTCAGTAATATTAATTGTTCCGTTTTTATACATTGTTATTTTTTATGAAATAACGTTTATTTTATTTTAAGCTAAATATGTTACAAAAAACATAATAGTTCTTGTGTTTTATATTAATTTTATGCAACATGGTTGTTTTAAGTAAGTTCTGTATTTAACGTTTCTTGCAAGCCTGGCATCTTAATCGTTAAACCTGATTACTACTGTATATGTAATTAAAAACGTAAATCGTTACTTAATATTTGTTAATATATGTAATATTAAGTACACTTACATTCTTCTACTTCGTATCTGAAGTTATTTAAAATTGGAAATATTCATACCATAAATACATACATACATATGTACAGTATTTATTTGTATGCATACATATGTATGTATATCAAATGCAGTGTAATTTTTAATAAACTTGCACGAAGGGTTAATGTAGTTCTTATCGGGGAATGGGACATATGATGGATAACCCAATGAGCGTAGCTAAAGGGCCATGGAAGATCCGATCCTTGGTTCTAGCACTAGCATCACTATTCTTTTTTATCAGTGGTCCAGCGCTTTCAGTTTATTGCAAGAGAATTTCCACGCTTAAGCGTTGACTTAAGTTAAATGAAAGTATTTTTTTATGTACCCCAAATAATTCTACTCAAGATTGCTCATTTCATCTTTAAAGTATTCAAATTTTTGAAAGAGCTACAAAACTGAAATATACGTAGAGTCAGTTGGGAAAATCTCCTTTACTTTAAAATTTTAAACTAGATCTCGGAGAAAACCCATGTAAAAAACTCTCAGCATTATGTAAAAGTATCATTGTAAACCATATTATTTTGACACTGATCGATTTTTTCTATTCGATATAATTGCTATCCGTGCGTATCATTCCTTCGCGGACCAAAAATAAGTCGCTTTATGTTTGAACAACGCTGAGGAATATTGCACTCATTATAGAACATCGAAAAACGTATTATCATTTGTCTTGGTAATGTCAATATGACACTTCGGAGCTTTGTTTTGACCCGTTAATTTTTTTTTTGGCGTACCGTTAAGACCGACCTGAGCCGATCCACATCCTTAAATCTGATAACGTTCGAGCCTTTCCTGAGAATCAGAGCCTCTCAAAAAAGTCTTGGAAAATCGGACTGACAGGATAAGTTACTACGAAGCCTGCTGCGGCAACTGCATGCATAAAATAGTGTTCCATAAATAATGGGAAGATTTATTTCCAATAAATCCAGCTCAATGTACCAACAATGTAGAACAGGTATCTTGCCAAATGAGACGCTATTATTAAAAGTTCTATTGTTGGGTAATTATGAGCAAGAGCACAAAAGATCTTTTTTTCTTTTTGAAAATTATGAAACAAATTTACTTTCTATGCATAATCTTGAAACAAAAGTATAAATATTATTGTGTTTTTAAAACCTAATTATTAGATATATCTTACATTTTTGACAAAAGACTATTAACTTTTCGTCGTCCCGAAGTTCTCTTCACGTATCTCAAAAAAATGTTTCTTTGGGGAGTCTAGTTGTAAAATTAAATACAAAAAGAAAATTATTAGATGATCCGAATTTGCACTGCTTCCGGGGCACAAGTTCAGGATCTAAGACCCGGTTCACAAACGTCAGGTCTTGAGTTTTTATGATAAATATTCCTATTGCATTTTTTGATTTTGTGATGTACATACATACATATGTAAGTATGTATGTATGTACTACTACGTGATGATACCTAATTAATGTTTATGCGTAATCTGTTGGATCTGTTTAGGTTTACATTGAAAAGGCTTTACCTTATTAGACGTTGTTAAAGTCCCTAAATATAAGAATCCTGCGTTAATTTTTACTATACCATATCAATCTGTCCTCAGCAGGAAATTCAAATTTCTCATAGGTACTTTATTATTTTTCATTTAATTTCTGTGAAATAGAAATGGCAAAACGATTTTTCAACTAAAAAAATTCATAAATCGAACTATAAAATGAGCATAATTATGAAAATTTATTAAATTTTAGTTTCAAATAGGTATTTAAGCTTGTTACAAAAATAGTTCTAATGTATACTAGGATGTATACACATTCATACGTATGCATGCCATACTTATGAAAAATTCACCATAACCTAATATTACACCACATCATTCATTTACTTTTACATACTACATACCTATGTATATTTACATAAATATATCAGTTGTAACAATGAATATAGACAATTTTTTAAACTGAGATAATAATAAAAGGTTATGCCACAAAAGAACAAGAAGGCTAATTAACTTCATAGCTAAAAAAATTTCGACGAATTTAATAAATTTGGCATCGTATCAAAGTAGCATAATTAATAAATTATTCAAGGTACATGTGTATTTATGTATGTACTAGATACTTAATAATAAAGATTTTGTCTACATAAGCACGAACATTCATTACGATAAATAATAGACATTTATAAATAATCTTTATTTTAAAAAATTTACACCTATTGATTCTGAGAGGTGATAACTATAACAAAATTTATATGAAAGGCGAAAAAACATAAGCTGCCATTTAAGACACACAAAAGTACACATCGCATTGATGGTGATGATGTGACGTCGTTTTTGGTAGATTGATTATTTTTATGAGAACAAAGACTTTTTATGGTAAAATAGTTAAATATAAAAAAATATTTAAACTGGTCATGAGAGGAAATTTTAATTTAAAATAACCAAACTTTTAAGTTAGCTCCATAACAAAAATGAAAGTGAAAGTATCTTAAGAAAATTATAAAACATATAAAAAATTAATCTAGCACATGATATCAAGAAAAAAAATACTGAATAAAAATAAAAACGTGTACATAAGTATGTATGTAAGAATTTTGGGATTAATGTAAAACAAGTTATACGGCTAACAAAAAAAAAATAATAATATACATTTAATTAAATAATTATTAACAAATAAAGGCGATAATAACCTTTATGTAAAATGTTTGAAAATGTATTTTACTTACTGCATCTGGTTGTTGTTGAAAGACATCTAAAACCATCTAAAAAGAAAATAAACAAAGAAAACAAATTTTAATAACATTTTGTCTTTCAATTAATATGTAATATAATCAATTGATAAATTATTGCAATGTAGAAGCCCAACTTTCCAAAGCATTTTTGTTTTATTAACAAATTTGCAAATTTTTCATTATCTACGTATGTATGTTAGTTTAGATGTGTGTGCATATGTTTGCAAGTTCAGACTTCTTATACATTTCAAATGACTGTCTCCGAGACTCATTCACTCACCTGATGAACCTTGATGTGAGCCTTCAAAGCTCTTTGGCAATAGATTATATCATGGCTTATGTCTTTAGGTATTTTAAAAAAACTTTCCAAATAAAATTGAAATAAACGATTATCTGTCATCTCACGGGATGGCAAACTCATTGTTGAACTGGAACTGGCTAAAATGGGAGCCGTTGATGACATGGTGCTCGTTCTGCTGTAGTTATTTCTTGATAGTTATTGGTTATATTAAATAACAGAATTTAGATTTAACTATTTCCCTATTATTTAAGGTGTTATCAGCTTATTTTTTTTAAATTAATTGTCTATTTATGGTAGTATTGTTTGCTTAAATTAAACACAATTTAACACGCTCATTTAAAAAAATATATAAGTACTTATCAGTCACTTTAATTTTTCAAATGCAAGTTGTAATTCCTTAATTTTTCAAAAAGTCATTACTGAACTTGTAAAAACGTTGCTTTTCCTCCAAATTTTTTTAACCAAATGTGGAGTATTAATGACAATTTGTATGTTCTTTTTTGAAATTGCGAACAAAAATTACATTCCTCAAGAAAATTAGTTCTCTCTACTTATGTTCATTCTCCCAAAAACAACAACATTCATACAATCGCTTTAGCTTTTTTGACACTTCATGTGCAACAACAAGAACCAAAGCGCGCCCATTTGTAAAAGGATTTGAATTTAATTTTAATTATGCAAGCAGGTAAAAGCATAGAAGCACATACACATTCAATAATTTTATACACTTTTTTGTCCTAGCTATCCATTTTAGAATTTATATTAAACAGGTAAAACTGTTTCTAATTATTTTAGCTAATGCTTCTTCTTCTTTAATTACTTTGTAACGTTGCATTTATTTGACATCGGTATTTGTTTTATGTGAGAGAGCGCGCCAGGTATTAGCAAAGGGTGCAATTCAGGTAGCAAATAAGGTAATTAAATTGGCAATATTATAATATACATACTAGAATCTTTTTCGGTCAACTAACTAATGTGTGTTATTAAAGATTAATGTAATGAATAAAATTACACAAATCAGAGTCTAAAAATATTTGTAAGTATAACTTGGCATCACTTAAGTAATTGATTATTAAATGTTAACACCAAAAACAACATAATGTACTGAAAATTATTTTATTACATTAATTTAATTTTTAAACAAATTTTTTAAAATTACCTTAGAGCTATTCACATATTACATAATAAAATTTTAGTATAGTTTGTTTTTCTTTTAAATGTAATTGTACGAAAGAACGAATACATTTGACATTGTGGGTCTTTCAGTAAAACTTTAGTGATATAACATCTCTTGAGAGAATTCAAAGAAGACTTCTCATAAAAATTAAATAGAATTTTGTTTGAGAGATATGACGGTACTATTCAATAAGTGACAGTACATTAACATACAATATAACGCAACTTTTCTCACAACAAATCACTCTATTGTTGAAAAAGATAACATCATATTGCAAAGCACTTTTCGGTTGTGAATTAAAGATCAAGACTCTCGATGTTTACCTATATATTACACCAACTTTAAATATGACATATGTACATATTGACATTATTCTACAATATGGAAAACCCTACAATACAAGTGTATGGGTCATAATAATTTAATAAAAATATTTCACTCCATTCTTTTTCATTATTTTTTTATATATCAAATGCAAATGGTATGTGTATTAATATTTCGTGGTTGTGCAGAAGAAATATAGATTTATTTTAAATGTTATCTCTTCCACGCCCATTTGTTCTGTTTTTACAACGCTGTTTTAAGTGGCATGGGGTAAAGTTGCATGTAGTGGTGGCGGCTGAATCAGCTGATATATCTTTGACGGCTTCCATGGTAGAATATTCTGCCATGACGGCTTCATTTGCAAACTTCTTGACTTCTATCTCTGATCTGACTTCTTTTTATATGCTCCCAAAAAAGTAATACCAAGTTGAGAGAATGTGAAATGTCTGACAGCTGGTTAAACATTGACATTTCGCATTTTGGAGAACCGTTGCTGCCGAGGGTGTTCGTCAATATTTCCATAGACATTAAACTGGAAACGCTCCCAAATAAAATAACAGGTAAAATAATTAAAAAGAAGAACGACTCCTAAACAGCTTAGAGAGTAATTGTATAAAAACTAAATGTTCCTAGAGCATTGATTAAATGTTTGGTTTATTTTGTTTTGCTGTATGGTCATAACCTACAAAATTACATAATGGAAAAAAGCTGTGATATATGGAAAATGGTTGTTTTGGTCAAAAATGCAATTTTGAGTGTTCCATGAATTTCAGGTTAACATGTCGTTTGCTAAGAATGCTCGTCTGCTGGCTACCCGTGGGGCACGCTTCGTCCAAACCCGTGGATATGCTGACGAAATGAAACTCACCTTCGCTGCCGCTAACAAGACGTTCTACGATAATGCCGAAGTACGCCAAATTGATGTGCCCTCATTCTCTGGCAGCTTTGGTATCTTGGCAAAGCATGTTCCAACTTTGGGTAAGTTTTTTTTTATATATTTTAGTTCAATTTCGTGAGATTAAAGATAGTGCCACACAATCGTTTTGAAGAAGGCTCGATTCTCCATTAACTTCCCTTATAGCTTTGGAATATTGCGTGAAACAAACTTTTACGGTCGAACTGGCCGAAATACATCAATGATTAATGCAACATACAGGATACTTATAATATAGTTTTTTTATATAATATAAACATTGATATTTCAGTTGAAAATTACTTGTTTTTGCTGATGAAACAAAATCTTGTCTAGCATGTCGTTAACGTAAATATTAACAACAAAAGATACAGATAAATATCTTAAAGTAAACTATTGTAGGTAATTTTGGCGTTGATGTGTTTCGTCCATGAAAATTTGATGCTTACAAAACGCGTAGAATATTTTTTGGGTTTTAAGACTAGCTGATATTGCCAGCTTTGGAGCACTAAGAATCGGGTTTCTCTAGGTTACTATAAATCTGTTTCTGCAGAAAGAACCGTTCAAATTCGTTTTTACCAAACTAAGGGTCTAGATCAGCTTTGAATAATCCGCATAACATCAGGCAACGCAAAAATTTAAAACGTTTTGCATTCTTTTGAAGTAATCAAATGTCAATTACATATTCGCAGTTCATAAATACATATCGTATTTCGCCTTCAACAATTCTTGCTCTAAATTAAACCAACAACACGTACTCATATATACAGGACAAAAATGTCTTAACATAAAATACGGAAAAATTTACTCAACTTTAATATTATTCTAGCTGTCTTGAAACCTGGCGTCGTCCAGGTTTACGAAGCTGATGGCAAAACCTCCAAATATTTTGTATCCAGCGGTACCATTTCCGTGAATGAGGACTCCTCCGTACAAGTTTTAGCTGAGGAAGCTCATAATGTTGCCGATATTGATGTTTCTGAAGCTCGTCAGTTATTGTCTCAATATCAATCAGCTCTCTCTTCTGCCTCCTCTGATGTGGTGAGATTGAAACATGATTAAAATTATCCAAAATATAAAACGATCTTACATAATTCTTTTCAGGCTAAAGCTGAAGCTGCTATTGCCATTGAAGCTTGTGAAGCTCTTGTCAAAGCTGCCGAATAAATTGTATTAAGTTCTGTTTAAGTCTAATCAAAAATAAACAATTCTTAAAAAATGCGACATCTTTAAAATTCCGTGAATGAAAAATTAAATTATTTAATATAGTTAAGTGTGATAAAAAAGGTCTTAAAAACCTCACAGAGTTTTTGCATTTTAATCCAATTTGAATTATATGTATATTGTTGGTTTGAACAGCTTGGGGGCTTTAAATTAAAATATTTTGTTGCTTAAAACGTTAAAAAATTTCCTATAGTCCTATGATATTGGACCTTATTAAGGTTATCGAATTTTTGCTTCCGACTTCCACTATTTGTACTAGATTACACACTGTCGGATTTGAAAACGAAAATTCAACAACCGCAAAAGGCAGATTATTATATACAAAAAGATTCGATTTTATCAATGTAAAAAGTATTAGATAATTCGAAACAGCTCTACCATGGTTTGTAACACAAAGGATACGTTTATAATGAACTCTACTATTTAATTCTCCATTGTCCAACAAGGATAAAATGGCTTCTTCACACATCAAACTGCTTCATAAAATTTATACATAATACATATGTGTTAGTAATATTTATTGCTTAGCACAACCACATATCGAACTCATGCCATCTATCTTCATTTCCAAGTTGTGTTGATAAAGAAAGAACGTACTACTTTTTGGTGGCAAAAATTTAATTATTTGACATAAAATTTTCTGAGAAATATGACCGAAATAGATGATTGTTGCATAGCTATTGAACTGGCGCAAGCAATTAAAAATTTGCTTAACACTGGCTTACCAAGAAGAATAGAAAAAAAACTAAACAAAAATGAAATTTGAAGCACAATTTGAGGTAATTACGCGCACGCACAGCAAACTAGCTTAAAATTTCTGCAGTGACGATAGATAGTGAAATTCAAAATTGTTTTGATTTTCGTCAAATTCATATCTACATATTCCTTTGAATTTTTTTTACAATCAATAAAAAAAGCAAAGTTTGGCACAATATATTTCAAGCCTACAGGACTAAAACTAACGAAAATTAAACCAAATTCTATATCAATACATCCATTGTAAACTATCAAAGATTGATATGTATATCGACTATATTATTGTGATAATATGTCATAATATCATACGATATCTTTATATTAGGCGTATCACGATTCCATATCGCAATTTGATACTTCAGAAAATAACGAAAAATTTCTTCGGAGTGTAATCACTAATTAATTTTAAACTCTCACAGGATATATTACGTAATGTGTGAACAAAGCTTTATCAGCATACTTTTTCATCCTTTATGCGAACAATTAGCAGTACTGCCACACATTTCTGCAACTATTGGAACATTATATTGACTGTTGCACAAATTTACGAATGCAAATTTACCTCTCCGTCAGAGTACACTCGTTTAGCAGCATTGAACAACTGGTCAGTAATAACACTAGATGGTGGTATTGACAAAGTTTTAAAAATCGTACTGAAAATCTAGTATTCAAAAGATTTACTATATAACTATTTCAGAAATGGTTACAGTAATTTCTGGATTCTTGAATACCTAACGTGTTTTTAGTGCTTTCTACAAAATACTATAGATTTTATTCACTTGTTTATAGAAATTATTATTATCATCAAATAATTTACTATGATGGGCCACAATTTATTTTTATTTTTCATTCTGTAACTGCTCTTTCACCATACACGAATTTATGATGTGGTAACACTAGCATATTTAACAACTCTTCTCACTTTTTATTCTATTACATTTTCGTTGCTTTCAATAGTTTTATTCGTAATTTAGAAAAGTGCGCATTTGACTTCATAAATATGGTGTTTGTTAAAGAAAATAATAAATTAAATTGTATTATTATTGCAATTAAACAATTGAACGATGAAAGTATTGGTGTTAAAAGTGTTTTGTTATTTGGAAAGTGTGAAATTTGTTATCTATTAAAATGTAATATTTTTTAACACGTGATGTATGTATGTAATTGTTATTTTGAGTCGGTCGAATATTTGCCGGTCTTATTGTTGTTGTTGTACAGCATAATTCCAATACAGTATGTGTAATAGTATAAAGAGTAACGGAAATAAAAAACAGTGCTAGAAAAAAATATAAAATGAAGGATTTAATCTCGTTTTATTTTAATTCCCCAATGTTTAAAGAAATATGTACATACATACATACATACATATGTACATACATACATACATACATATGTACATACATACATACATATGTATGTATATGTTTGTATAATATTGCAAGTGGTAAAGGAAAACTAAAAGTAAAGTAAAGTGGTAAAATAAAAGTAATTCATAAATTGTGATATTTTTAATAAAAATGTTAGTAAACGGTAAAGTGGAGTTCGAAAAGGTAAGTTGGAATTAATTTTTTACAATTAACTTTGTTAAGTTTATTTTTACAATTATCTGTAATGAATTAAGTTTATTAACAATTTTAATTTAGTTGCTATTTAAAATTTATAAAAACCTTCGGAATTATAACTACATTAGGGACTGTTCACATGTTACGCAATTCAATTTTCTGTGTTTTTACACATCCCGTTTAAATTCCGTAACCACAGTCCCTTATGGACTGGTGAAGCTTTTCGCGACGTTTCCTCTTTTCGCAATAAAATCACGATTTTTTCTTGAATCACTAAATTGATGTCATATTTTGCTAAAATTAGTGCAGAAACACTAAAACTTAAAAAATACAAAGTCTGCGTTTAGACGAGTCATGTCTTATTAAAATGATTAATACTTTTTCTTCTTTGAACTTTCATTGTTGTTCAAACAAGTCATGTCATGTGGACGACATATACTTACTCATTTATTTTCACCTCGTCTCTCTCGCCTATCAAGTAGCAATCATGTCAATACGACATGATGTGTGTAAACGCAGACAAACTATTCATGAAGACAAATAAATTGCTCATACGCTCATATTGATAGTTGCAACCTGTTACGAAAAACATTGTCAAAGTGGTAGATGACAAGGTATATACATATGTATGTATATTAATATACCATGGGTAGATGCATGGCCAATCCGCAATGCGACTGATTGAATACATTTTGTGATTTTTGGTAAATGTTATCATCATTTAAAATACATATCTCTGTTAATGAATATAACAATTTCTATTGCACATGCGTACATATCTATTCTCATGAAAATTTATTTTGAATAATACAATTTAAGATTTTAAATGTTCTTTTCAAATCAAATCTTACAAAAATTCAGGATGTGGATTTAATCGAGATGTGCTAAGAACAGCTCAAATAATGCCATCAGTAAAAAATTAATTATTCAGGAAACGAATTTCTAAATTTTTTCATATGTGTCAGAAATGCTCATAATTCAGACTCTGAATTTCAGAGTTACAAAGAATTTCAAAAAGGTTCGTTTGGTGAGAGTTTTTTTAGCTAGTTTATATATATACATACATACATGCATTTCGTTGATGCTAATGCCGAATCATCAGTATATCTTAAACCATATTT
The DNA here is from genome assembly GCA_956483585.1 of Gymnocheta viridis. Taxonomy (NCBI): domain Eukaryota; kingdom Metazoa; phylum Arthropoda; class Insecta; order Diptera; family Tachinidae; genus Gymnocheta; species Gymnocheta viridis. Next base: position 41,426,324 of record OY101441.1, read on the forward strand.
TTGAAAAGTTTCAAACCTCTTACTTTGTATAACAATTTTTAAAAAATAAATATTAATGGGAATTTTGTAATTTAAAATGGAATTGCTTTAATTAAAATATTAATAAAACTTTGTATTAAATAATTCACACTTTTTATTCATAAAATTGTGAAGCTATGAGTTGGATCCTCCCATGTCTGCCTGTCTCGGGCACAGTAGCTCCCAAACAGTAAAACCGATTGAAATTTAGTTTTGATTTAGTGAGATGCATAAACTAAAATAATTTTTTTTTTAATATCTACAAATCTCAATACTGTGCTGTATTACGAATAGAGTTGGGCAAAGTTGTTCCTTTTATGGAATCATTCCTACCGATCCGAAAGATGAAAGGAACTAAGTCGTTCCTTTCGTTCATCGTTCCTTTTTTACTTTGAACAGTGTAGGAACGAATAACGAGTGAAATTTTCTGCCGTCTTTGTTATTGTTTGTTTTCATTTTCTGGCTATACAAAAAAGTTCTATAAGTCCGAGTTTAGACAAACGGAAAACATCTGGAATTCTCAGGGCTGGGCAGTATTTGAAATACATTTATTCGTATTTTGTATTTATATTTTAAATACATGACGTGCAAGTATTTCGTATTTTGTATTTTAAATACATGTCCAGCAAGTATTTTGTATTTTGAATACATACAATAAATAGAAGTAGTTTGTATTTTGTATTTTAAATACATACAAAAAATGGTAGTATTTCTCTGTATGATTCTATAGCACAACTTATGAAAAGTCAGTCCAAATTAAATGAATTATTTGTTAAGTTACGTAAGGAGAGCACTTTCTCGGCTATAGAACTGGAATATTTAGAGGAATTCATTGTAGTTTTGAAACCTATTGCCACTGCTTTAGATTACCTTCATGGTAAAAACTGTTATTACGGAAAACTTTTGTCGACTTTAAAGTCTATTAGAACAAGATTAAGTCGGTTGAATGGAAACAATTTAAGACATTTAAGTCCTATCACTACTAAAAGAGAGCTTGGAAAAAAGATTTGATAAGTTTTTTAAGCTATCACTGGAAATAAATAGAGTTATTTTGTCTTCCTGTTATCATCCTGGTTATAAGATGCGTTGGCTGCCACAAAACATCACGACAGAAGAAAGCAAAGAACCCAAAAACTTGCAATTTATATTCTGGAGGCAAATTACAAAAAACTTAAAATGACACCTGGAGTAAAGAAGACGATGATTTTGTTGTTTTCGTAGATAGAAATGATAGTGAATCTAGGACATCAAATTTGGAGTTGAAATTTGTCAGTTTCCTCAGTGACAGCTATCCAAATATAAATAGAGTATTCATAGAATTTAATACAAGCTTGTGCTCATCTGGACCTGTAGAAAGATTATTTTCTTCAGCAGGTTTTATTTATTCTTCAACAAGAAGCAGTTTGTCTTATGCTACATTAAAAAGAACTGAAAAAACAATTGCTTTGTTGATTTGTTTTATCTAATGTATATTTTGATTTGAATAAAAATTGTGTATTTTGTATTTTAATTACATACATGACATGGAAGTATTTTGTATTTTGTATTTGAAAAACGCACAATAAATGGAAGTATTTTGTATTTTAATTAAATAATAATTTAATAAAATTGATGTTGACTTTTCATACTGATTTTGACATTTATCAGAACAAGTTAATGATTCCTCAAGACAGTTTGCAATAACGATAAAAAAGGAACTTTTGGATCGATCCGTATCGTTCCAATTAGGGAATCGTTCAGGTCGTTCCGGAACGACACAACTCTAAATACAAATCCTAACGATAAAATAAAAAGGTAGAAGTGCTATCTACATATATTCTAGTTTTTATGATTCTCAGATGCAGAGTTTTTCCGTAGTCGTACCATTTTAGTGTTTTTTTTTTGAAATTTTTCCACTTTTTATTTATTTTTGGTTTTTATATGTACCGATATAAACTAATTTGGAATGCCTTATATAATCCAAAAACATCACATCTTTTGAGCATTAGAAGTTTGGAAAAATTTATTTTACTTGTATTTTCATACAACTAAAAATAAAATTAAAATATATAAACAGCGAATACGAGCGTCAACTTTAACAATCGGCTAGCAGCATAGAATTCAGCGTTTTCGAATTAGCTTCTATAGGTGGCTGCTAGGCTTAAGTAGTTAAGATTAATGAAAAAAACATTCGTTTGGTAATGAAACATTCAGATGTAAATATATACCAAAATTTTAAACGAGTTTCCATCCTTGAAATAATTCTTTTTATCTTTTAAATTTTTTTCTGAAATTAAACCTAAAATACTCAACAAGTTTCATTTTGCTTATATTAATTTTGTCATTAAATAAAATTTGTTGATTTATTTGTTTAACTTTTATACACATGTACATTCATATACAATTCTTTTTTTTTTTAATTAATAAAATTTCTTTCTGACTATACTTACATATAAACTAAATTAGACAAAATAAATTTATAGCGTAACAATACAGGTACATGGTGAATAGTTTTATGTTTATGCGATAATGGTGGGTGTATGACTGCTGTATGAACATTAGCTGAACTGTGAAACTCTAATATCTCTGGAGGTGACAAGATCAATGCCAGGCTTGGCAATGCTAGGCTGCACAGACAAAAATAAAACTGATTAATGTGGTGGTCCATAGGATTGCGCCGGGACATGAGATGCTAATGGAATTTGCTCAGGAGAGGGGAAAGAAGCTGCTGGTACACCATATTGAGATACTGGAGGGAGGTATTGTGAGGATGGGACATTTTGTTGAACAGCAGGAGCGCTGTATTGTGGAACTGGTGGGCTGAAAAGTGGTGCAGAGGCTTGCACAGGAGGCAAATAATTATTTTCAGGAGCAGCTACAGCAACATTAGGAAATGATCCTGCTTGGGCAAGGGGTTGAGCTTGTGCATGCTCATGAATTACGCGGATAACTTTGGGTGGGGCACTGATTTGTTGTTGTATGGCAGAACCTGAAGCCTCAAAAGAACCGCCGTTAGCAGCAGAATTTTCGTGAATAACTCTTATAACTCTAGCAGGAGCGGAAACTGGTCCAAGTGATGAACCAAAAGCTTGGCCACCGCTGTAACCACCACCGGATGGGGCACCATGTTGGTGAATAACTTTTATAACTTGAGGAGCAGGTTCATAACCTCCTTGACTGCCACGACCATCAAGTGGCGCAGATTCTTGGTGTATGACTCTAATAACTTGAGAGACACCTGCTGGATCATTACCACCATGACCTCCAGGACCGCCATAACCATTTGAGAAACTAGATGAGCCTTGATGGATCACTCTAATGACATGAGCAGGTCCTGAATCATGACCATGACCATGATCATAACTGTCACCATGGGCTTCACTGATAACTTTCACTTTGATAACTTTGCCGGGTGCGCCGTGATCGTGCCCATGATCGTGTCCATGGTCGTGCCCATGATCGTGTCCATGGTCGTGTCCATGATCATGGCCATGACTACCACCACCAACGGATCCCAAAAATCCAGCATTGGCAACAGCCAATAAAGCACACAAACATACAAACAACTGCTAAACATTAAAAAAAAAACTTATTATCTTATAAATTTTTTATTTAAAAATCTATAGCTTTTATGCATAATAAAAATTTAGCATGAAGTTAGCATAAGTGCTAAAACTACAAACCGCCGCAGAGTCTTTCCGTGAGTTAGGATTACATTCAGCGGCGATTTTTATCGGCACATTGTAAGGAAGAACTCATTAAGATCCAGTTCAATTTCATCGCTTATGCTATTTTCATGCCAAGTTTTTGTTACGCACACTGCTGATAAAATTTACCTTCATTTTGATAATCCCTCCGCTTTAGTGTTACAAGTAGTGCTTGTGCCTATCTCACAATATGTTTCCCAGATGAATGGTGTCAATTGATTACAAATCAAGAGTTTTTATACTCATCGTCATCATATTTGTACAAGCAAAAAAAAATTTATTTAACAATAGATTTTCATTTCTTATGAAACTTGTAATCAAAAATATTTTTTGTTGTAACTTTACACTCTTTTAAAGCTTGTTGTTATTCACGATCATGATCATCTTCAGAGGAAATGTATTTTCTAACTTTTTGGAGCGCACGCATAAAATATTTGTAATTAATTATAAATGCAGTTTATAAATACAATGTGACCAACACTTTTTCGAATAGACCAAGAATATCTATCATAAAAAAACTATAATAAATACTTAGTTCTTCTTGTAGAAAAGCTTACAAAAAATATAAAATCGAATATTCTACGCCATCTTAAAACGTTTTTCAAGCTCGTAAACTCAAAAAAGAAATCGTCTAGCATTCCTAATGTTATGAAATATCAAGCTCCGATTCCTGCGTGGATAAGGTAAAATAATCCAGCAAAAAATTTTGGCTTCTCGAATCAGTAACAAATTGTCACCCTTTCCGAATGCGCTGTTTCGAAGCGCTTCCGAGGAGGCAGATATCTCTCAATTTGTTTTTAAACACAAAATAATTTAATCTCTCACTTATTGAATGAAAGAGAGCATTCCAAAGCGAGGTACACGTTTATAAATTATAATTTTATTTTTGTTTAACGATTTCATAATCTGTATATTGATTAAAAAGAATTCCCGAAAAGCGCCAATTTGTTTTTGATAATCCCGGGAGTCGGAACTTCCCAATCCCGAAAAACCCCGGGATTTTTTATTCTGGATTTTCCGCTTGAGGTTCTCTACTCTCTTAATATAGGGTGGCGCAAAATTAATCATCCTTTCTTTACAATATCTATTGTCGCTCCTGCTCTGTGTGCGGTTTCATCGTCTTGTTGAAACCACATGTTCACCAAGCCCCGTTCATTCGATTCCGGCAGTAAGAAGTCGTTTATCATGGCCCTGTAGCGCCTGGTTGATGTTTCTTCGTTCTCAGCGACATCGGTAGCCACATCAACGATAATCTCGACAGAACGACTAGTTCGGTGGAGGCCACGCCCTGTAAGGTCTTTTGTGGTTCCAGTCTGTTCGAGTCGAGCACTTAAGCGGCGGGATATTTTTTACAAGTTGTCGCGACACGATTGGAAAATCGCCGTTACAATTCACGCTGCGCTAACACTACCAACCGATTACTGATTTAAAAAAGCAACCCAATTATTCTCCGCTCTTCTTGCAAAGTATATCGCTCCGTTGCTTGTTTGTTTGTATACTGCAGCTGTCTGGCTCACAAATATCAAATATGATTGACGTTCAAAGTCATTTGCAAAAATTATAATATCTTCCGATAGGGTGATTAATTCTGCGCCACCCTATATATAATAATAATAAACGGCATAAAGAAGATAACATTAGGTAAAGAGCGCTACTGGTGACAAATTAGAAAAATTATCCAAGAAGGGCATTTAAGAAAAAATACGTCAAAAAGCGTATTTCAGAGAAAGTCTATTAAAAATAACAAAATTGAAGTTTTGTTTAATTTTTAAATAAAGTATAAATAATAATGTTATAATTATAAGATATATTACGCAAATAACAATAAAAATCGTAACTAATATAACAAAATCACCACAAATTCAAGAATTATTTTAACTAAAAAAATATATTCGTCATTATAAATTATGGTGAACTTTTGTAAAATTTTTGTTTTTAATTTGTATGCGTCTGCAAGCAAATTTAGAAAGCATAGACTCGCGAAGTGTATATTTTGTCTATTCGAAAGTTAATTTTTTCAGAAGTCTTAATTTTGAAAAACCCCGTTCTGTGGAAAATCTACATACTAGGTGACTTAGCAAACATTGTTTTGCCATATAACTTATTTCTAGTGAACATTTTGGTTAATTTACCAGGATAAGAGAACATTCTTACCAAGTTTTAAATTATGGAAGAAGTGGGCGTAGAAATGGACGTGGTCCATTGAAAAATATTTTACTGCTTTGATTAGGCTATGTACTTTCTATATTTCAAATTGCTGCTAAATCCGTTGATCCATCAGCCATCTACAGGGCTGATTTGTGAATCTAAATAATACAGGGCGCCACCCAAACGCATAAGAAAAATTCATTCAAATCAGTCCAGCCGTTTAGGAGGAGTTCAGTGACATACATACGTACAGTAGAATTATATAAAACCAAAACCAAACCAAAGCGTTGCCGCATTCGATATTTTAAAAATATGTTGTTAAATAAATTAGAAGTACATTACAACTTCCATAATCCGTACAGATATAGTTTCAGGTACTGTCCGGATTAGTGGATCGTCCGGACTACAGTTAAAATGAAATTTAAAACGCAATACATAAATGTACATACATATATATAATTTATTTTAATTACCGAAATGAAAAATAAGAATTCATTTGTATATAATGTATTTACAGAAAACATACACATTAAAAGTGACCAAAAATATTCATTTTGAAAAATAAGAATTTTTATGTAATATGTCAGCTCTATTTTTAAATTCTTTTAAAAATAAAATATCCTGCTCTGTCGCTTTGGTTTGTTCAGCTTTTGAAAGCAGTTCGCTATGCAAATTTTACTAAGCAAAAAAAAAAAAAACACTTGTCCAGGCAGAGGAAAACTGTCCGAAAAATTTAATTGTCCGTATTACTGGATAGTCCGAATTAACGAGTGTCCGGATTAGGGAGGTTATACTGTATTGTTAAAATTAAAAAGTATAATTGTTATTTCTGAATAAATCGGCCAAGTCCTTTAGTTTTTATTTTTAGTTTTTCATATTATTGCTGCCATAGTAATATACTATGATCTATTAGGGTGATCGATTATTCGACGTTTTCCAGAAACCAGTTTTCGAATAGTTCGAATATTTGAAATTTTTAAAAACCCGGTTTCGGTTTTTAAAATTCAGGAAAAACCGGTCAACCGGGTTTTTTAGTGAGAGAATTATTATACAAAATTTTGATTAAAATCTGCTGTATTGAAAAACGAGTTAAAATTTCATGTAAATACTATAAAATAATATAAAAATTAGAATATAAACCTAAAAATTAACTTCATATCGTTACATTAAATACAAACGGACGTAACTAAAGATATATTTGAAATAGAGTTTTGGATTGATTATGGTTCGTCTTATCAAACTACATGTACACGGAAAATTTAAGACTCCTACGATCAAAGAAACTTAAACGGAAGTAAATAAAAGTGCATGTATTTTTTAATGCAAAAAGGTGTAATTGCATCCACTCTTGTAAAATAAGCATTGAGTTGTCTTATTCAAAAATTAATAAGTCTCTATGTTATAAAAAAATAAAAGGACTGCTAAGAATACTCTATTATTATTTACTTTATAACGTTTTCAACTTCTGCTTTGAAATACATAATTAAAAGTGTAGTTACGTCTGTTTGCGTTTTAGATGACGATAAACATATGTATAAGATATATACCTATGAATATATGGACAAGGTGGACAAACAAAATATCAACATATACATATGAACATATTTATATAAAATCAGCCCAATTATGAATAAAAATTCCCTGGGAGATTTCTCCCTTTTCTCAAAAAGGGGCTGTTCACATATATGTTCACATACTATATGTGAACAGCCCCTTCTTGGGAAAAGGGAGAAATCTCCCGTGGAATTTTTTATTCATAATTGGGCTAAATATATATCCTTAATACTTGCTATGGATTAATTCATACTTTGGACTAATATCATCAGCTGTTGGGGATTGATATGGATTTAGATCCGAACACAGGCACAACGTATGTGATATACAAATTTCAATGATTTTCTTTTTGAAATACATAACAATTCTATTGATTTTGGTACTACATTATTTTTTATATTCATATAGAATGATGTTTTGCTTGTGCTCCTGAAAAAAATGGTGTAAAGCCTATAATATCGAAATATAATAGATCTGTTTGTATTGTTAATATAACAATTAAATTGCCAAAAAATAGTCTAATTACCGCCTCATAAAATTATTATGCCATAGCCAAAAACACCTAGAACTTTTACACTGAAAAAAAATTCTTGGAAAATCAACGGAAAACGTTCGTCTATGTTTTTATATAGTAAAAACTAATTTTATAAAAAAATATACAAATCGAAAAGTATGCGACAGAGCTGGTTTTTTAATTATAAAAAAACCGGAGCATTCGACATTCGAAAACTCAAGATTTTAAAAAAACCAATAACCTCTTTGTAAAAAACCGGTTTTAAAAACCGGTTGAAAACCCGATTCGATCACCATAGTGTCTATCTAATACAGTTCAGAAGGTAGAAGCGTATGGTAGACGGACGTACGTCTCCGTTTTCCGTTGCTACATTTACTAGTTGCAAATTAAACAAAAAGGTAATTTAAGAAAAGGATCATAAAGTGTCAAGGGCGCAAAAAAAGAGTATGTCTTTGTATGTTTCGAATTATTCGATCAGAATGAATGTGTGTTAAAATACTCTTTCCATCCAGCGATAAGTTTGACCGGTCTTAAAAAACCAAATACCTTCCAATATATCTTAAGCAAATATTCCATTTGAAATTTAAAATAATTTCACCCATAATCTTCGATATGCATAACATTTTGTGAATTCCAAAAGCAATGGAAAATTTAACCTGCATTGAATAATTTTATAAAAAAAACCGTTTCAAATAAACAAGTTGGTCTCATTCTTCATCTCTTTAAAATTATATTTTCATAATTTCTTCTGTTTATACGATTCAAAATTCGTTTGCAACATTCCCAGTTTTGTTTTAACTATTAGTGTACCTAATAACCCAATTTTTAAACAAAAGAAATTGAACTGTCGACTTCCATTAATCCAAATTTCTTACAAATCGTATATAAGATTATCTTATAGTAATGCTTTTAAAGCAAATTTAGCATAATTTATGAGATAAAATTGCTTAAGTTAGACGTTTTTATGCGTGATAATAAACATCTGTGGTAGCCGCAAAATCATGTTAATTTAGGCTTAATTAATAATGTTAAAGTCTAGCAATGGCTGCAGAAATCACATTTGCATACAGTTTTGTGGCATTCATTTCGTTTCTGTTGCATTTGGTTACAAGTTTAAATAAAAATGCAAATAACGTATAAAAGTTTATGTTACGAAGTCATTTTAATAACTTGTGTGTGAAAGTCTGGATGCATTCTTTGAATGACCTTGGGAAAATGTTACGCACGTTTGTGTAAAATACATAAACGATTTTACAAAATTGTGGGCAAGTTTTAATGTTTGTCCCACATAGATCAATTAAAGTTTTGGCTATTTTATTAACAAAAAAAACCCTAGCGATTATTATCTTAAATGTGGCTGCTTTATTAACCATAAAAATTTATGATATGGATCTTAAATTTAAAAATCGTAATTATGTTTATATATAAAACATGTATGTGCATATGTACGTATGTACGCAATATTGAAACCTAGAATTGCAACCGACACCGTAATTCATGTCGACACCGATTAACTACCATTTGAAATTGATCACTGGTTTCCATACCGATATCGGTATACTCTGCTTATACAAGATTGCAAAGTATTTTATAAGCTCGTCAACTCATACATCGTTACTTTAATTTAGAAAAGGCTTTAACTAACATATAAAAAATTTTATATATGTATTTTTAAAATATCAGAAATTCGGGAAAATCACTAATTTACCGTTTTTATTATTATCCGACCGAACGCAATTTTTCATACCGAACCCGAATTTCGGTATATTTTTCAGACCAAACCCGAACTGGTAAACGAACTTTCTTTTGTTGAATGGAAGCAACTTGAATTATTGTATTAAAAAAATAAATTAACACACACAAAACCTTTAATTTTAACGACTTTTACATTTTGTACTTTTAGATTTTACAGGATTTCATTCTTGCGCACTATGTTCGGTGATATTAAAATTAAATTTTTTCCGAACGCCGAACATCAACCGAACATATATTTTCGCCGAACTCCGACATCGAACCCGAACGTTTGTTCAGACCCAAAAACTAAACATCAGACTTATACATTTGGTCTATTATGAAGTTTTCCCTTCTGTATATTTATTCAAAGTTACATACGCCTTTTCTAAATTGAGGTAACGATATGCATACGAGTATATATATATATGTATAAAAAAGAATATTGAAAAATGGTTGGCCTTATTTGAAATTTCCCCTTTTAAAGGCTTCAGCGCGCCTGTGTATACATATCTCTATAATTAATAGGTAAACAAGTTTTCTAGATCCGCTTTACGCCCGTAATACTGAAGTGATTTTGAAAAGAATTATGTTTTTAAAGGGGTTTTAACATAGATGCGCATAATCTTAATTCTATTTAAATCGACTCAGTATTTTGGGAGCTATAATCGTTTAAAGTTGCTACTAATACATGCACAGTTATCAAACATGCATTTATTAGCTTTAAGTTGAAAAATAAACAAAGAGTACATGTGTGTTTGCCAATTTGCTTTTGCATAAAAATTAGACAGAGCTTTTTCTATTTGTACGTTGTAATAAGAGAGAGAGAGCTAAGTTGTTTATTTAGAATGTTTTTTTATTTTTGTATTTTATCGTATGTATTCATGTAAATATTTATGGCCTTATTCACAAACGATTAATAAAGTTAATGTGTGCACTAAAACCGGGTTTCCCATATAAAAATCCAACATTAAAGCTACTATAACTTAAGTGTTGTGTTTTTCTTCCGACGGGGTTTGATGCAATCTTTTCAGTAACTGAGAGAACACTGAAGATGGCACATAGCCGAAACCGGTCTGTTTATCAACCAAATTTGACGTGGGATGACGGAAATTCATTCCAAACTACTATAACTTAATTGATCGTTTGTGAATAAGACCATTAATATTTAATTCTAAGATATGATTGATTGCGTCGTTCATAGGAAATAATATTCTTTATAATTAGAGAATGATCCATTTTTTGTGAACTATCTCAAAAACTGTATACAAAATTTTTATGATTTTATGACATTTTAAAATTTTAATTTTTTAGAAGATGCTACAAATTATATAAACATAAAACCCTTTCATCTTAAAAACCACATACTAAAATTGTTTTTGTCAGATTTAAGATTAAGATTGCTGAATTTATGATAAAAATAAAAAATAAGTGGACTTTTAATAATTTTATAACTTTGTTTCACTTAAATTTACACATCCATGGCAATTGAATGAACATTTTATAAGAATAAAATTTTCTGAGTTGTACGTACATTTTGCATGCAAATAATGGTTGTGGGCCTCCGGTAACTGAATTTAAAACGTTTTCGGAAGATAGAACACCGTGACAGATGTGACGTGATGCACAGTGTAGGGAAAGTAATAGATAGGCCTCCTTTGGCACTCGTTGGGTTGGTTCGGTGCCTTCAAAAGAATTTTTTATAAATTGTAAAACACTTACTGCCAAATAAAAGCAAGAACAAAGTTTTTGAATGCAATTATCTTTTAAGATTAGTAAGTGTATTGCTCTGTGTAATTATCACTCGGGAATTCTCATTTTCGAAACCTTAGTTACAAATTGTGTTGTAAATTTCTCATTAGTACGTAAATTTTAAAAATTTATTGCTTTTTCTTATTTAAGCTGGTCAAATCAAATAATAAAGTGTGAACTAGTTCCACTACCTACTTGAAATAATGAGAAAAAAACACTTTTCATGCGTTCAATGCAACATTTTCATTAATTTAATGCGACTGCTTCATTGAATTCAATGGAACAATATCATCGAACAAATTAAACATTTTCATAAATTTAAGGAAAAGAAAATCATTCTGTATATATAAAAGTTCAATTAAATTTATGAATCGGTTTCATTAATAATACATAATAAAACATTAAATCAATGAAATAATTACATATCATTCTCTTCATATATTGCACAGCTACCCAAATGAAGTTTAAAATTACAATGAAATAATCCTGATTGATACAATTGTCATTGACAGTGAGTTCAATTTAATTGACACAATGTATCAATGCCTGAATGCAAGGGTTTCCTGCAGATCTAGTCATACATACCTCTTAGCTCTCTGCCATAATTTATTCCATAAACACCCCCTAAAAATAAATCGCATTGAAATTTTCGTTTTCAAATTTATTTCTTACAAATTTATAAATAAATGCTACATTACGGGAGTTTCTTAAATAATTCAAACTAAAGAAATATAATTTACTAAAATTCTAAATAAGCTGACCGCAAGTTAGCGCCTACATCAAATGGCACATTACATATGTACAGTATACTAAGATGAGTTTTACCAACCATGATCGGGGGGGCCATGCGATGAATGTTTGACACGCATTATTTTAAGTACACCTTTTTGGAGAACATGTCCACTAGAGTAGTAACTATTGGGTTTACTACGTTTAACAACAGCGCTGCCCATTTCTCCAAAATGAGCGATTAGTTGGGAATTTAAGTCATCGCCACCATCACCAGACACAATATTACCTCCGGAACCGTAATTAGTATCATCTTGTAAGATGAATTGTAAAATTTGTGGTAAAATAGCATGAAGTTGGGAGTTATAACTATGAGAACTGCCGTGTCTATAATCAGAGCCGTAGGATGAGCCGGAAGACCTGCCATAAGAAGCTTCAGCCAAAGGATCGGAGCCAGCCGAATTTTGGGTGATAACCCTGAAAATTTGAGTTTCCCCACCAATACCATAGCCAGATGATCCATAGCTATTGCCACCGTCATACGAATAACCGCGGGAACTGCCATAAGCACCGCTATGGCCTGCATCCAAAATAACATTAATAACTTGTGGAGAGCCACCGTAACCTTGACTTTGATAGTGATCGTGCTCGTGACCATGATCATGGGAATAACTACTGGCATGGCTGACTTCATGTCCATGATCATGACCATGATCATGAGAAGGCGATGCTGCAACACTATAGCTGATATGACTGCCTCCGCTACTTCCACCTCCTTTGCCACCCAAAAGATTTAAAAATGTAGCATTGCAGGCACAAACTATTGCCAATAAACAAGCAAAAATCTAAAATTAAAAAGAAATACAACATTATCGTCCAGTTTGCTTAAAAATACTTCAAGAAAGATATCAAAATTAAATACATACCTTCATTTTAGTTCAGTCTACGTTTGAAGTTTGTTGGATAATCCCAATAATTGGTTCAACTGAACCTGTAAACAGTTGGTGCCTAAATGATAAGACTTTCTAACATTTCCCCAGTTTTTATACTTGTCCCATATATGGTTGGAAGTCTCCCAAATTCAATGTTATTTAGCTGGCTTCGATATCAGCATTTACATCTGTAGCTGCAGCGAAATTAACTACAATAATATGTGAACAAAACGTACATAATTATTACTTCATTGGCCTAATAGCGGCAACATCAACAATATTTATTAGTTTATTGGCAGACAGCGAGTCTCAACTAACAAATTTCAAAATAAATTTCAAAATTTTCTTTTTAAAACTTAAATAAAACTCACCAAACGACTTAATGATAGTTGCCCGTTATGTTAGCCGTTGTAAACATTTCAAGTAATTTTGCATAAATTTAAATTTTGTTACATTCACATGCATTCAAAACTATTCAAATAAACTATTGAGAAATTCAGTCAGCAGCATCATTATCATAAAAATCCAACTAAAAGTGAAGAAAGACGCGAAACAGTTTCTGTCATCAACTGAAATCACTCACTGACCTTGGTCAATAATATTATTGTTGAATGTTATTTTTTTGCTTTTTATGTGCGATCATTTGTCAATTGTTTTCTCGGCTGTATTTGTCCATTTAGTTTAAAATTGCTTTTGACTATTTTTCTCTTTTTGTTGATATCATCTCTCAATATTTCTCTAACTTGATAAATACTTGAGACCTGTTGTTTTCGTTTCAGTTTTCTTAAAGCTCGTCTCATTATTCGCCCAAAATATTGCAATAACCATAAATAAAGTTTTTGATTTCAATTTATTTTCTGTAAATTTTAATTTGACCTCTTTAATTATAATTACTCCGTTAAATAAAGTTTTATTATACTGAGCTGTGTTGTGAAGCGGCTGGTTGATTACATTTTCTGCAATAATCTTTACTTAGCAATCGATTTCGAGAAAATCAATAATTAAAAAAAACTGTGAAATTTCTTATGTAGACTGCTGGCTTAGGGACATATTAGAGCAAAATGCGATGATATCTGTTGACAGGTTGGTCCCTAAAATCACCCGGCTTTCTTTATTAATATGCAATACTGAATTTAGCAGAACATTTTTAAAAACTCCATCACTGCTGTGGCTATATGTCGACTATTTTCCGATGTTTTTTTTAACGTTTTTGTTATTTTTGTTGTTTTTTGTTAGGATAGGTACTCAGGGTATGACCCCTACATATGTAACGCAATCTGCTGGAACTAGGAAAATAGGTTATGGGAAGGAAGGAAATAATGTTTGTGAACATTCGATTTGAATATTCCCACATTGAAAGTGGTGTGAAAGACCTTTGCGGGGAGTTTATTCCACATACGAAGTGTGTGGCCAAAATACGAATGTTCTCTGTAATGCATGGTACGAAACATTGGCCAATCGACCATAAATGGATGGGCTCGTAGAGATAAACGTGTGTGGTACGCAAAAAAGTTCGGGTGTCGGGAACTAGTTCCCTGATTTCATTAGAGCACATTCCATTTTAATAACGATAAAACAGCGAAACACAACCCACATTCCGCCGATGTTCCAGTGAGTCAATAGAGTTGGTTACCCTGCTGTCACCAATGAGCTTCTTCGCCCTCTCCTGTACGCGGTCGAGACTTAGAATATAGGTGGTATAAATATTGAGGAGATCAGATGGAGTGAAGTACCTCTTATACCGTCTTAGAAAACTGAGGCACTTGAATGCTTCTTTTGAGACCTGGAAGATGTGGTCTGTCCATCGAACATCACACTGAATCTTCATTCCAAGAACATCAAGAGCATCTGATTCCTTAATATCCATACCACCAATGAAGCATGTGGAGCAGCATGTTCGGTCATATGTCTATGCGTAAGCATGCAACACTGGGTCTTACGAGCGTTAAAATCGAATTACCTGTTTATTTTGTATATAAAACTATTTATTAGAACCCTAAGTATTGACATAATTTTTTTTTTAATTTTCTGCTCCACTTCCCTCAAAATTCAAAATTATGTGGTGTATGTAGAGTTTTTTCCTCGACTGTATGCAATTTTTATTTATTTTTTCAAAGGTGGAATTCCCGGGATTCCGGAAATTTAAATTTGTTTTCCGATTTCCCGTGAAATGGAAAAGTCCGGGAAAAGAATAACGTTACCGGTTGGCAATAGGTCCGCTTGTTTATTTTTACAGTAAATGAATAAT